>JAYKTE010149155.1:0-13065 GCA_036873565.1 Xipholeptos notoides | reverse complement strand
TGCGTTTCACTGCACAGGACACCTCATCGGTGGATTGTTATATTTATTACTGAAAAGAGTCAATTCATTTGTTTCTTATATATAGTTGTAGTCTCCTAAATCCATATTATCTGGCAGCCGTTTATTTTTAAATTTCTACACTTGAGGAATTGGTAAATATTTTTCAGAGGTAAGACTTGGACGCTTTAACAAAATTCTACCTGTATTTGGCAGAAAATTTCCTCTGTTATTGCCAAAGAAGATTAGCCTGCAAAAGTTAAAGTGTAATGAAGACGGAAGTGGTACCATTAAAACTAGCAACTTTTTGTGCACCAGAATTTATTTTTCTACATTGTCACCTCCATTTTCAATGCACTTTTGCCAGTGATAAATTAAGTGGCCCATTTTTTGTGTTTGGAGTGTGCTTTGTTCAGCCGGAATAAAAAGAATTACCTTTGGAACAGCCCTCATGTATGCGTGTGCATGCATTTTGTGTCTGGATGTAAAAATAGAAAATAAAATATAGAGGTTTTCAATAATTAGCAAATGTCGTCATTTTAAAAATTTGGTATTTTATAGGGATAATAAATTAATATTTGAGTGTTTGTTTACATCAAAAATTTATCAAAATGCTTAGATGCTTTGAGTAAGAGAAATAAAACCTTAAAATTTTAATTTGGTTTTAGATTTTAAGATATTTTGAAATTTTCTTGGTTTCCATACTTTCAAGTTATTAGAAATATGTTCCAATTCTAAAACATGTTGGCTTTAAAATTTCAATTTCAAATATAATCTTAAAAATCTTAAAAAAAAAATGAATTATTAGAAATTCAAATACTCATATTTTAATATTTTTGCGTATTATAGCAAATTTTCCTACTTTTTAATGAGATATTTAAAAAAATAATTAAAAAAAAATTGTACCAAAAACTTGAGTCTTTTTTGTGCGGGGGATTTAAGTTTTGAATTCTATTAAAAGTTTTATATTATTTTGTTTCTAATACAATAAAATTTAGGGTTTTATGTTTCTGGAAAAAAAGTTGCTCAGAAATAATGGATTTTAATAGATTTTAAGTACATTAAAAAAAAATGAACAAGTCAATCTACTAATAGTTTATTATATGATTTTGAATCATAGCAAATTATAATTACTACCTAAAATCTACCTGTTATTCTTATGTAAAATTTGTTGTTGCTTTTGAATTAATTTTGAAAATCTGTTAAAAAAGGAGATTTTTATAATTCGTTTAGTAACAAGTAGTTCTTGCAATATTCTTTCTTGATTTTTATTAGAAAACCATTTTTTTCATTTTGATAAGATTTTACCCATCCCTTTCCATGATCAAAGAGTATTTTAAGAATTGAAAAAAAATCACTGTCCTATAATTATATTGGATTTATGAACTTTAAATCTAATTGATTATTGTTTAATGACAGTAAATCTTGAAAGGTGGTGATGTTTTGTTGGGTTCTTATTTGAAAGGAAAATTGAGTAGAATTAACATAGTTTAATTTATGAATAAATTTTAAGTTATTATGTAAATAAGTAAAGACTGGGAATCAAAGTTGCGTATTATGATTCTGAAGTCCAACTGTTATCATAAATTACTATATTTTCTAGGATAAAAGATTCTTGGTGTATTTTTTTGTTTAAAAAAAAACAAGAAAAAAAACTAAACCAATATGTGGTACAAAACAGCTGTCCTTGAATTTCCATATATGACTTGAAAATTAATGTTTGTAGTTATGCAAACAGTTTAAGATTTTTGCAGGGATTCAGATTTATATTTTATATAATTGATATTCTTGTCTAAATAAATTGTCACCATACATATTTTTGTATGACTAGATCTACCATTAACTTAGGATTATTTTAAATTCTATGTATAATTGCATGTTCTTTTTCAATTCATCAAATAGGATTTTAGTTTAGCATATTGATTGTTATATTTTTATAATTTTCTTATAATTTTATTAGCTTTCCTATTAGAAATTTTATGAAAAGAATGATTTTTAAAAAAGTTATATTGTTTAGAAAAACTTTACTTAGTTAATTTGCTGAAAGGGGACAGTTAAATCGGGTGATTTTTCGTTTTCTCCACTTAGAATATTTTTTATTATGATCAGTTTTATCACTCAATGAAATATTGCATTTTAATCTTTTATTCATAAAAGTTAATTTGATTAATTCTTTTGATGTTTATTATTCAGTTAATACCTTTGACTTCTATCTATTTTTGAATTCATTTTTTTTGCTATTTATATAGATTTTATATTTCCTTTTCAGAAATCCATCCTCAAACCAATCTAGAAATCCTGTTGTAAGTTTTTATTTTTATATATAAAGATTAAAACTAAGCAATTTTATGCTCACAAAATAGTGATCAAATTCATGAATCTAATTTGTTTGATGTTATAAGCTCTTTTGCTAGTTTATACTTTTTGAATATAACTTACAATGTTATTGAAGAAAGAACAGCAAAATGAGAGGTATAACAATTTTTTTATCCTGAGTGTGTTTATTTCTTAATTGATATCTTTAAAGAATCTTTAAAATATTAAAATAAATGAGTGAAAATTTTTTGTTAGTATTTTTTTAGTTTAGTTACAATTCATTGTGTCTAATTATATTTCTAAATTACCATTAGTCTTCTCTATTCTCTGAGTCATTTTCATACCCTAATATTATATCAATTAAACTACTTACATTAATTACAAATGATATCCAGTAAATTATCTTGAATGTTTTTTTAAAACAAAAAATGTTGTGGTCAAATCTGTAAGTAAATTATTAATGAGTAAAGTAGAGAAATTCAGAAAAAAAATTATGATTATTTTACCTAGAAAATTTTATAAACACCATTATCTCCATACATACAATTAAAATAACACCGACCTTCATAACTCATTAACTAAATAAAGTTATAATTTGACTAAAAAATTGATTATCCTTATGCTAAAGAAAGTCATAACAAAACTTTTATTCCATTATAATTTCTGTTAGCATTTCAGTTTTATACATCAAATCTTTTCATGCTTTGGAAATATGCACTTGTGTTGTGCAGTAGGTATCACAGAAAATCTGGCTAATCTTTTACCCCTCTCTAAACTAAAGCTACTTTTTTATGTGAAATAACTATTGTTAACAAGTTTTGTTTTATTTTTATTATTAAAATGAAGAAAAACGAATTAAAAACAACAAAAGACAAAAAATTATTTAAGTTCTTGAACTGATGGTGTAAAAAAAACAACCTGTTTTAAAAACTACGGAGATTCTCAAATTTTAAACTCCTAGTAAAAGTTTAAAAATATACAAAAAATAAAAAAATATAACTTTCCTGATAGAAACTAATAACAAATAAGTACTTCAAACATACCTTCACAATAAATAGGATTCAAATATCATTCATAATTGAGAAAAATGAATTTAAAACCAATTTTTTAGAGATACCCTAAAAAAACGGTGAAAAACAGTCGATAAATCAATCATTTTTTTTTTTAATTTATAAAATATATTTTTATTTTTAAAAAAATTGCAAAGTCCTGCAATATTATACATTTTGAAGTAGAATATAGAAAAATACATATATCTAAGAAGTAAGGTGTTTCAACTTAAATATTTGTTTTTTAAAGATTTTTTAAGAAAAAGGAGATAGATATTGAAAATAATTCTAAAATGAATTAAAAATTTGTCCTAGTTTTTTTCTATAAGACAATTAAGAATTACACTTTAGTGTTAATTTTTAGAAGGAATCCTCTACTTTTTTAGAAAAAATACTTTATTTATTTTAAGTATGTTTTCTTAAATAAAATCCACAAAATAAAACTCTACAACTTATGTATATTTTTAGGCGCATTTTAAAAGATGGGGAAGTTATGAAAAAATGCAAGATATGAGTTTTCAGAAATAATATATATTTCATTTAAAAGAGTGTAAACTTTTACATAGACATTGCAAAAATGGAATAAATTGAAATTAAAGACTATTTAAAAAATATTTTTTAAAATTAAAAATTTTTAGCGATTTTCTAATTTTAAAATTTTAATGCATTTCATTACATAAAAAAGAAATCTGCTGTGACGATTTTTTTTACTGATAAAAAAATATAATTTCTACAATTTTTTATAAATTACGCTTTATCGTTTATTGAATAGAAATGTTTAGTAAAACTAATTAGAATAATTAGAAGTTAATCTATTTACTTAGACATAATGTAATTGCTGTTACTAATTGGGAGGGATATCAATTTTCCAACATTTTCTGTCATACCTAGTTGTGCAGGAGGGCATTGTCAGTGATGTAATTACTTGGGTCATTGGGCAGTTTCGGGTCTTGCAACATCATCTACCTTTGCTGAGTTGACCTCGTTAGAGCTGATCAGGCTCTGACACACCGTTCTTCTGCACCATGCTATGCAACACTAATTTTTATCACTTTTCAAGCCTGTATTATGCTCACTACTGGCAGGATGCACATCAGGTAAATTTGGATATTTCAAAGAATGATCAGCAGGAGAAAAAAGAAAGAAAAAAGGAAAGGTGTGTAACCTTAGATAAAATTGAGTAAAATTTCCACCTCTAAAATGGGGAGGGGGCAGTTATGTTTGGTGTTTTGAGCTTATCTTTGAGAAAAAAAACCCCAAAAAACACTGAAAATAATAGATAAGGATATTTAAAAAAAATTCACTTGAGTAAAATATAGTAAAATATCTTTTTCCCACTGATTTTTTTTTTCTCATGTTTTTATATAGGATTCTTTTAAATCTGGAAAAATGAGGATTCCAACTGATGTAAGTTAAAATTTGTATACATACTTTATTAACTATCTGGTTTTGATACAAAAATTCAATTAGGTTTCCAGGAATATTTGTGTGCCTGTATCATGAGTATCCAAAAAATTTCTCTAAAATAGAGAAAAGATTGATAAGTTTAAAATCTAAAGCAACATGGATTCAAAGTTGTTCTATGTGGTTTTAGAAGTAAAACTGAACATTGTTTTGCTAAAATTTACAAAAACACCCTGTCAATTTTGAATAGAAAAATAAAAATTTAAAAAATTAATTAATGAGAGAAAACTGGAATTATTTTAAATCAAATTAAAACATAGTTACTACTACATAACACTAATTCTTTCTTCTTTTTTTTTCAATCCTAATACTAAAAAAGGCAGGATAATCTTATCTTATGACATGATTTAAATATCTGAATTTCTTCTTTTACTATTTCATTCACATTTTTTGGTGTTTTTTAATCATTAAAGCATAATAGTAATGTAAAGATTTATTTATAGAATAATTGATGCAGCACAAAATTTATTTAATAACACTAGTTTGTTCAGTTCATTGCAAAGTGTGTGTGTGTGTTTTTTCTAAATGAGTAAAATTATATTTTTTTAAATTATATAAAATGTTAAATTGGCTCAATTAAAAAAAATTGTATTCAAGCTGTAATTTTTGACATCTGTATTTTCTCAGGGTGAAGGTGTCTATGGAAACAGCCGTTTTCTTTATGTAGCAATGTGTTTGATAGTAAGTTTATTTTCTTTGTTTTCTTTGAGTAATTTTTTTAAAACAAAACATTGTTATTACTTTGACATCTGATTTTGACATTATTTCATAACTTCATTAAAATTATCAAAAGAAATATGTCAGGTTGAAATTCATTTCCTTGTGAAGTAAATGTTTTATTTATTTTGAATAATTAAACCTAGCGAAATTAATGCTTTATTTCTAGAAAGATTTATTACATTTTCTCAATATGTTTCCCACGTGTTTTATTTTTCCTTCTCTCTAGGGAACCCCTGTCAGTATCCAAGTTAAAAATGGAAATGTATATGAAGGCATTCTTGTAACTTTTTCACAAAAGGTTAGTTGTTTTTTTCTTTTGACTTTATCTGATTTTATTTATGCATAATGAAATTTAAAAAAAAATTCGAACTTATTTCACCTGTTTTTGTTTTTGAAGGTCATAAACAAGCATTTTTGAAAATGTATCTATCAGCTTCCCTAAATTTTGAATAGTATAACGTGTTTACATTGCAGTTTTTTTTTTTTTTCTTTTCAGATGGAAATTGTTTTATCGATGGCCCATAAAGTTGATGATAGATTGAATCCCAATAATAATTCTGTTATTCCGAATAAGGAAAATGTTATTGATAATCTTATTATAAAATGCGCTGAAATTGTTAAATTAGAAGCTAGAAATGTGGATTTGGATTATGCTGTAAAAGGTATGTTATTCTCCTGAAATGAACTCATTAACTGACTTGTTTGTCAAATTGAAAAATAGTTATAAATAGTGATGGGATCGTAAGAATCGTGTATTTTTGGGTAAATCGGAATCCATTTTTTTACCAACGTTCTTCTATTAGTGAATGAATGTCTCGTCAATCTTTATTTTAAAAACAATAAAACTAGCTAAGTCAAATTATCTAAACAATAAAAAGTTTAATAGAAGAATACACCTTTTCTTTTTTGAACAAGGGTGTTTAAAGAAATTTCTAAAGCTAACATGATATAGATCACATGCTCTTCCGAAAAAAAAAAAAAAAAAAAAATTAAACAATTTTGCTATCTGTTAAATACAGTGTTATTTAACCAGGCACTTATTTAAATTTTGAATAGTCTAATAATCTTGTTTTTTTTTTTTTGTCGATTGAATCCTTTTTTTTTTCCTTTTCTTTCAATTTTTTCTGCAGAATATTATCTATTAGACATTAATCTACCAGATTATAAGAAAAAAAAAAACTTGGGAAAAAAGTCCTTATTTAAAGATTTTTAGGGGCTAGTCACACTTTTAACGCTCTAATCGATCCCCCATATCGAAAACACTGGAGCAAATAAAGAAAGAGTCTCCACTGAAATCACTATTTTTGGACACCTATTGTTTTACTTGTGTTAAAAAATTTTTAAAAATGAATGAAAAGTAATGGTTAAGAAAAATAATCTTGTGTTTGTTTAAATGAGTTCTTTAATAAAAAATTTTTGAAAGTGAAAACTAGCAATTTCGAAATTCTCTTAGAATCGTTTTTTTAATCAATTTTAAAATTTATTTTCCCCCATAAATTAAAATTATTTTAAAATTAAAAAAATTGGTGTTCGCATTAGAATTGTTACTTGATTTTTACTAGATTAAAAAAAGAAATATCAGTAGGATTTTTTATCGCACAATTTCTGAAAAAAAAATTTTTTTTGGTGGGGCAAGTTTGTTGTTAAAAATATATGTATAAATTAATGTTTTTTCAAGAAAATTCCTAATTGACATTTTTTTTTGTATTTTTTGTAGCACGTTTGCAAAATAGAAAATAGAAATAATTTAGAAATTAGATTTCTAAAAATTAATTTTGAAATATTTTCATTGGTTTACAATGTAAATTAAAAATAGTTTTAGATAAATCTATCTAAAACTATTTATAAACTAATAAATTAATGTTCTGCGCCTTTTTTAATTAAAAAAAATTCAATTTTTAAAAATATTAACAAACAAGGCATTTACAGCACTCCAGACGAATTTTCAGAAACCAAAATCAACTACTGTTTAAGAAAGTAATCCCATTTAACTTTGATCTAGCGGGCTTGCTTGCGCAGGGCACTCATGACCTCATTTTAAATGTTGAAGATTGTCACAAAATTTCTGATATTTTGGATTAAATCTAACTTCGTAAATAAATATCACAAATAAGTATTTGAATATTACATTTTTGTTTATTAATAATTGAAATAACATTTTAAAAAATTATCTCACAGGTCTGAGTTGTTTTTTAATAGAAATTTAAATTTGGATATCTAAGAAAAAATAAAAATAGCAAGTGAAGTAGTGTGTTAAACAATTTTTTTTATTTTTCTAACATTAAGTAAATAAACCAGTTTTCAATCATTTTTAATGATAATTCTCTAACTTTCTGTAAAAACTAAAATCTAGTCTCTATTTTCAAATTTGGGCTGTTCATAAACTATGAATTTTCATTCAATTTTTTGGCTTAAGTGCAATGGAGGGGGGGTGTCAAAACTGGATGGCAATCAATCCCCAGAACGAATCTTTTCAAAATAAAAAAAAAAATTAAAAAAAAAGCTATTTCTTAAACATTTTGTCATAAATATTTAATTAAAAGACGCAGTAATTCTCTTAAAAATTTAATATATCACAAATTTTCACACATTTTACAAGCTTTAAATAAGAAAATTTTAATTTTTTATTAACTTCCAATAAATTTTGGAAAAACAACAACCCAAACCTGTACCTCCTCCTAACCATACAGATATTAAATAAACCCTTCATTAATAAGAGGGCAATAATCATTTTTCCAATATGTGGGGTTGAGTTGGCTGAGCACATACAAGTAGAACCTACGTAATTAAGGAATCGGAATCCTACTGGATATCAGAATCGTTAACATTTTCTTGGCATCGGTATCG
The DNA here is from genome assembly GCA_036873565.1 of Xipholeptos notoides. Classification (NCBI taxonomy): domain Eukaryota; kingdom Metazoa; phylum Mollusca; class Cephalopoda; family Idiosepiidae; genus Xipholeptos; species Xipholeptos notoides. Next base: position 4,672 of record JAYKTE010149155.1, on the reverse strand, counting down.
GAAAAAATTTAGTAATCGTCCCTACACTAGTTATAAACTATTTTACTTTGTAGAATGCTTGAAATTTATTATCCATATTATAGATTTTTACCATCATTGAAAGATATTTGCCTATAGAGTATAATTTATAAAATAATGCCTCACAGTACTGAAATTTTAAAAATTAAAACCTTTATTTTATTATTTTATTGGGGCACTTTGACATAAATGTATTTAAACCTACATGCGCACACACACAAACCCACTCCTGTAAAAACCAAACGTGGTATTGACTTGCTTGATTAATCTTTTATCTAAAAGAAAACATTCTTTTAACATTGCTTATTTCCTTTTTTTTTTTCCAATTCAAGAAACATATCCAGAATCTGCATCTCGGTTGAATGGACAAATACCTGATAAAGACCTTACTCCTTGGGAAGGTGATATAGAAGATGGAAAAATGACTAGTCTAGAAAGTGATGCATCAGTAAGTTCTTTATACTATTCTTTTTCTTTCCTTTCCTTTATATATATATATATATATATATAAACAATTAAAAAAAAGATTGTGAGCTTTCAATTTATGATCTGTTTTAATAATCTGTTGGCTATTTTTAATTGTTTAAATCTATTTTTTTTAAAGAATGGTTGGGATCCCTCAGATATGTTTAAAACAAACTATGAGCAATTTAATGTAAAATCAACATATGATGAAAATTTATCTCAATACACGTAAGTTAATTTTGCTTATTTATTGTACATTTATTTTTATAGTGTCTTTAATTTTAATTTTCAATAGATTATATTTGTTTCTTTTCACTTGACTTTTAAATCAGCAAGAAAACCACATTAACTGAAGTATATAAGTCTTCTCCTTCATCAGTGTTTCCAACTGGTCTGTTCAAGTAAAATATCGAAATATATGTATTTTTTGTTGTAATATTTTTCACATTAGTTCCAAGGCTATCGGTTTAGATATGGGATACTGTTGGAAAGCACACCTGTTTCTACATATACTTTATCATGGCTTTGTCAATAGTAAAATTCTAATCTACTTGGTAATAAGACAAACACTTTTGTGAACCATGTCATGTTTGGGGTTAATCCATAGAAGGTTCTGTGAACCGCCATTTAAATGAAGATATTTTGTCAGTTGTTTAATTTTTTTTAAAGATTTAGAAATAATAGAATTTATAATCCAGGTTCTTTTGTTTCATTAACATTAGTAATTAGAAAACTAAGCTGCATCAAGTTTGAATGCTGCTAAACCAAACCATCAATCAATCACACTGTATCTTAGACATACATTTGGATTTGATTAATATTTGTGCAAACAAAATTAATGCACCCGTGTGCTTTGCATTTGTTTGCATGAAAGTGTGTTCATAGTTAAAGGGAATATTTGATAAAAATGAAGAATAGGCTCAGCATTCTAAAGGGTTCTAAAGTTAGTTGCCTTAGGGTCAACAAAACTAGAATAAACTGTCTGGTTCTTGATAAAAAATCAGAAACAACACTACTCCACTCTCAATGAAACCAGTCTATTTTCCTTTATTTTTATCCTTTGTTTTATCTTTTCAAAATCAAATAAGTAATGAGTATGAACAAAAAAAAAACTGTTTCTCTGGTTATCTCTGCCTGAACTGAATGCTTCGACTACACTTAATTCATCAATAATGACCTCAAATAATTATTAGTTATCTTAAAAAACAGAACTAGAGAAAAAAATTCTGAAATCTATGCATGTTGAAAAATCTATTAGCTATTTAAATGTGTTGATATCACAAGTACAAGCATGGCTTACTGATAAAAATTTATTAGTTGGCCTTGGTACAGTAAAGGGTTATTCCACTTCAATTGTTATTCACCCTAAACAGATTTAAAAAAACTTCTTTTTAAATCCGTTTTGGCTGAATAACCAAACAAACATCACTTATAATCAGTGCTGTTTTGAGCAATACTAGTTAACCTCAAAATCTTTTATCTAATTTAAAACCCAATTAGAAAATTATTTTGAAAGATGAAATCATGTTTATATTTTATTTTTTTCATTTTTCAAAAAAAAAAAAATCATTTCAATACCATAAATATTTATGTACATTCAAATTCAATTTCAGAACCCCATTGGAAAAACGGGATACAAAAGAATATAAGGAGCGAGAAGAAGCAGCTGCCAAGTTAGCTGATGAAATAGAAAGAAGTGACAGTTACAGGCATCGTATATCATTAGAGAATGGAGAGGGTGAAGATGAAGAAAAATTTGCTGCTGTGATAAAACCGGAGGTATCAAATACTACTGGATCAGGAAGGTAAGATTATAAATGTAGAATTTTATTTTAAAATTTTATATTATTTATTTAATATATATTGATATTTTGCTAGAGATTAATATTGAAAAATAAAACGAAAATCTTTGAGCTATATAAATGTGAAATAAGTTAAAGATGGTTCTTGAAATCAGATACTGCCTATAATAAAACATAAATTAATTAATTAATCAATTAACTCCTTTTGTTTTATTATTGTCAACTAAAGATTATATAAAAAAATGTGTGGTTACCATAAAGAAATTTGGAATTGATTTGAAATAGATGTCTTTCCTGAAGTAGATTTAAAAATAAAAAAATTTTAGTCTTCAAATCACTATTTTGAAAAGGATTTTTATGAATAGGAATTTGTAAACCTTAAAGAAAAAGAATTGAAGTGTTTTCTTCCCTTTTGACCAAACTCCTTGTCTATTTTGAACTATTATAAAGGTTTAATGAATCTTTTCTTTTCTTTTTCTAATTTGAACATAAAATTTAGTCTTTTTTTTTCTCTTTTTTTCTTATTAGAAATCCTGGGCGTAAAATCCCAAACAGGAGTGGTGGTGGTGGTGGTGCCAGTCTTAGAGGTGGTAGTCACTCACCTAGTAATACTTTGAATAATAGTAACCAAGTATTAAATAATAACAACAATGGAAATAGTAGTAATAGTAGTAACAACAGAGAGATTCTGTGCAATACCAGTCAAAGTAAACCCTGCATTAGTATATCTGCATCTTCAGCATCTGTAACTTCAGCAGGGTTACAGCAACAACAACCACAAGTGACCCAAACACCCCCACCACCATCAACTACCATAGCAACAACTACTACAAATATACAGCAGCCTCAATCAACTTCTGCCTTGCAGCAGATATCTTCGTGTCAGCCACAGATTGTTCAGCCAAGCCATAGTAATTATACTCAGCAGGCCCAATCTCGAGAACTGCCGCTTCAACCACAGTCTTTGCCCTTGCAACCACAAGTCCCCAAAACACATGAATCCCCTATAGTCTCTCCAACTTTGGAAAGTATTAAAGTCAATGGGAGTAAGTAAATTTTCTCTCTCTTTTTTTTTTAAATTTTTATTTTTTTCTATGAATATCCAAATCTTTTGAAAATTGTTTTCTAAAATTAATTTTTTTTTTGGATACCATTTAGCATCTGAAAAAGAAGAAAAAGAAAGTTCAACAGATCGTTCACCTGCTGTGCCTGCAGAAAGCAAAGAAAGTGTACATTCTCCATCAGTTCCTGATGGATGTCGGAGAAATTCAAACACTAAAGGAGGTAAAAATAATTTGAGCCATTCTTTGATCCTAATATTTATTTAGTAATTAGAATAAGATCCTAATCTTATTTTGTGTAAACTACAATACTCGTAAACTCTTATCTCGAATATAAACAATTTTTTTTAATATTTCAAAATTTAGATTCACTGCCATACATTGCTTTCCTGATGGATTCATTCAAAGTATTTTGGCTACTAGAATTATATTTTAGTCTTTCATAAAATTTAGAGAAACAAATAAATATAGAAAGATACACTATGATTATTGAAGTTCATTCATAAAATTGGCATTTTATTTCACTATTCTGACATTCTTGTTCATTTGTATAACCACTTAATCCTTCTAAATAAAATCTGGTGTAATATAGTTCGAATTGAATTGTAAATGTAGTCTTTATTTGAAAGAAAAAAACTCCTTTCAACATCCAAAGTGACATTTTCTTGGAATATTAAAATATTAACAAAAATTTAAATATAATCCTTTTTGAATTCTCTGATTGTCTCTCTATTGTTTGCTTTAATGATCTGGTTTATATAGTCATTCATTACCTTTGTAAGTTTGAAGTGATACTTTTGAAACTAATTTGTCTAAAGTGTGAATGATATATTGGAATCTGTTAACAGAACGAGCTATGGAAATACAAGCCCTGAAGCAGTTTAGCTCAAATATAAAAGTAAGTAATTTTGTTTAAATTTACTATTGTTTGTTTTTATATATTTATAAAGTAAACCACGAACTGCATTTAATTATTAGATGTCATATTTATTTAAAAAATATTTAAAACTGAAACTTGGTATATTTTTAAAATTTTGAAATAGTATTTTCTTCATTTAATGTTGACGTATTTGCATTAAGTGTATTTAAGACAAAAATTATTTAAAATAATTTTCAAAATGATAATTAAGATTTTTGTTAGAATTTTGAATATTACTTGAGTCAGGTTCTAGAAACTGCGGACAGAACTACCAATACTAGTCAAATGTATTTTGTAATGTTCTTTCTTGACAAAAGCTCTCTCTTTCTTTCAATGCAAGGCTCATATTGTTGGAGATAAGTGTTAGAGGTTAAGTGTTTATTATAATAGATAGTTAATTGTATATG
>JAYKTE010149044.1:0-13066 GCA_036873565.1 Xipholeptos notoides | reverse complement strand
TATATATATATATATATATATATAGTCGGCTTTTTTTAATTCAAGTAAGCTTGATTAAAAAGTACAGTGATTACCTTTCTATTTTTTCCAATTTCCTTATTAATGTCTTTAAATAAGGTTTAAATGAATTCAAATATATGCTGTAATCCCCAATACTTATCAGATAAGTTGAAAAAAATAAGTCTGCAGGAGATCTTTCTTTTTAAAGAATCAAACTTATTTGAACACGCACGCACAAACACACACATAAATAATATATATAATATACATATATACACATATATATGTCTATACACACACATATATATATATCTATAAACACACACACACATATATATACATAAAATTTAATATGAAATTGAGAGGCGATTCTATTTCTTTCCAATAACATGTTTAGCATGTATTTACAAAGATAGACTTTTGAAGAGACTTCCATTTTTAAGTACATTCCCACCCAGTTACAAATTCTGAAAATCCAATATTTTGTCTCAAGCCAAAGCCGCCATTCCGAGGATATCAATTCTATTTGAATAATATCCCGATAAATTCGAACACGCCTTCAGGCGTTTCTATTGTTTTCCATAATGAAATGTTAGGATTTATCCCTCTCCACCCAAATTCGCAGGTATAGAAACCGCGAATCAAGTTTTATTAATATAGTTCCATCCGAAAGAGTTTTTTTTTTTAAATGTTATCTTATTTGTTTTTAGCAAATAGAAAAAAAAGAAGAAAAGTTACATGAAATCAAACCCATTCTTGGAGAATGGAATCCCAAATTCACACTAACCCATAAAGAAAGGGTGGTCATAGCAAGAATAAAAATAGGCCACATAAATATCACCTATTCTTCTTTCCTATTTAAAGTGGACCCCCCCCCTCGCCAGAATGCATATTTTGCTAAGAGAACTAACGGTACGACATTTTCTAACAATCAGCGTCGACCTATCTCTTACCGGATAAAAATACTATAATAGTAATAATACCAAAGAACACTGAGAAAAAATTAAAACAACCCCAATTTTTAACAATATTATCCAATTTTATTCTGAGCCCCTCAGACAAAACTTTACATAATTAAAAAAGGGTATCTCTTTGGCCTTAATTGATCTCACAGCAGTTGATAGGCCAATAAACTGAACAATCAATCAGTCAATCAATTAATCAGTCATAGAACTTGTTATTGGCTGTATCATCTCCGAAGAAAAACTATTTGTAATGGCTTGTAAAAATGGTTGGCGTAATTTTTTAAAAATTTTTTTAATGAAGTTATGAAACATTTTTCTTTATCCTATTTCAAGCAAAATTTTGTCGCTTTGATTAATTAATTATTTCATTTTAATCTACATACTGAACGCTGGAATTTTGGCTATCGTTGTCCTCAAATCTGATCAATTACAATTCATTTTTTTATTTACCGCGATCGTATTCACTGTCAACAATGGTGGGTTTTTTTATTAAAGACTGTGTGGTTATAATTTAATTCTCACAAGTGTGCAAAATCTGTACTTGGAGAAAAATTGTATAACATTCAGGGGATTTTTGGCATTCATTTGTCTTTTTTTTTCCATCGTAAGTGTAGGTAACGGAATGAAAAATCTAGAATGAGAGAGACCTTTGGCCCCATAGCCTCGGAAAATGAAGAATAAAATTTGAAGGTATTGTATCCAGTAATTCTCGTGTAGATTTAGATGTTTTTCAGTTCGCAGAAGGGAAAGTCTTGGGACTTGGTATCCTACTTGGGACTTGGGATCCTGTGGCTTCATGGAAGAAGACTCTTCATAACAGTTCAAACTTAACCATTTATTCATTCTATATGACCCCCCTCTTTATTTCAATAAATGTGATAGTTAGAATATATCCATTTACTTCTACCTGGAATAATACCGTTTGGAAAGATATGAATCAGCTTATGCTGTACAGCTATTAATTAGACTATATAGAGTTGTTATAATCTGAATTTCATAAAATTTTGAAAAAAGTTTTGGTAGTATAAAAGATTAAGCCCACGTGGGAGAGAGAATTGGCACATGGACTTGGGAATCCTAATTTACGAGTTCAAATCCCAATTGTTCCGTTATATTAATATTCGGGTTAATACTCTTAGGGTATTTTCAAATTGACATATATTTTAGGAACGAGGAATGAATGAAGATGGACAAATAAAAATCTCTCTTATAATAATGACCTATGTATATTTTTTATCTATTTATTTTTATTTCTATACATTAGGAATCCTACGAAGATTAAAAGCAAAAAACTTGTACCTCGATGGGGAATCAAAACCCAGACCCTCAGATTGCGTTCATTATTTTATCTCGAAAGCCTGATGCTGTACTGACTGTGCTATGTTGGCTGTTCTTATACTTATATAATTATGATTTGTGTCATAATATAAGAAATTTAATCAACTTAAAATCATTGAATACGAAATTCATGATTTGAAAAGTTTGGGAGTTTTTCGTATTCTATCTCTCCTATAATTATAACCGATGTTTATTTATTTATTTATTTATTCATTTAATTGATTTTTTCATTTGTATGTATTGTGTCATGCAATGAGAACATTAGATTTATTTATTTTTTATTTTTAGGCCGTTCAAATTTTATCATTTGTATTTATTACTCTTATTTCCTTCTTTACCACAAATTTACTATGATTTTTATAATTTTACTAACATTTTTGCTGCCATTGGCACGGACATTCTAATAAATAAATAAGTAAATAAATAAAAATAAAAACACCCGCCCGCTAAAAAAAACCCAAAACAAGAATAATGAAAATCTGAAATTTGAATTAAAATCTTTAATTTTTATGTATTGTGGTATGAAATTGGATGAATCAAATTCATTATTAATCAGAACTGTCTTTCAAATTATCATGAAAAAAATTACTTTCATTTTTTCTTTTTACAAAATAAAAACATGCATACTATAAATCTAGATCGGGGTTGTAAAAACATGCCTCTCTGTCTTCGATACCTCGTATATAATTATTATAATTTAATTATTTAAATAGAAAATGTCATTATTCTGAAAAGGTTTTGTTTTTTTAAAAAAACTTGCTATAGTTTTCAGAAAACCTAACTTTCGTGAGTGTTACTTGCCAATAAACTTTATTTTCAGAAATCTATGGAGCTTAATATTGGAAATAATTAAAAATATCACTTCCATGTGATGATTAATTTCAACAATGGATGCAATTGCGCACAATGGTTGATAACACCCTTATATTGCAGCGTACATCATTTCTATTTCTATCTGCTATTTGGATCAAGTTAAATTATGTAATAGAATTTGAATTCCATATTTCTTTATTATTATTATTATTATTATTATTATTATTATTATTATTATTATTATTATTATTATTATCAAAACAATTTAAAAAAAAAATATCTTTTGAATTCTAAAAATATTTTCCCTAATAAAATAAGACAAAATTAGACCATTTTTAAGGTGTTTAAATTAGAAATTTATCTTATGAAACAAATTTAAGTTAACATTTTAGCACTTTTGAAAAAGGGCACGTTAAAAATTTGCATTCACTGACTTTATTTAAAAAATATCGTTTATTATATTCTGAATAAAAAATTATGAAAAAAGGCAATTAAAAAATTGCATTTACTGGCTTTATTTAAACAAAAATGTTTTGTATTATATTCTGAATAAAAAATGAATTTTCAATTTTATAAAGGGAAAATTATATACGTAAAATAAAATTTGGATATGAATCTTCAGTATAAAATAAATGTATAGTCCAATAAAGAAATCCATGAATCTAATTTCAATGAAATTCTTTAGTAAAATTGAAATAAAATCTTAATATACTTTGTATGATAGATTTTAAGGTATATAAACAATTAGAAAATAAAGGCCAGTTCTCTTAAAATACAATATAGTCTATAAAATAATTTAGTTAAGTTTTAGGTTTAAGGCAGCTTTTTTTTTAATTGGGAAAAATCAAAGATAGGTGAAAACTTTAATCACGTGATTAATTTTTAAGAACAGGTATGTTTTGATTTTAAAATTTTAGGTTTTGATAGACTCTATTATATAATCATCAAATAAAGATGAAACAATTAAAACTATTCAGTCATTATTTTGCTTTGTACTGATAAAGTGGTCATTTTTAATAAATCATCAATGAAGAAGTATTGAGTTACTAGATAAAAACCGTTTAATTATTTTTATATTCTAAAAATCTTTTCCATGCTTCAATAATTGACTTCTAAATCGTCTTTTATTTGTGTTGTTTTAACAAACTCTGACATGGTAACAAAACCCTTTGCAACTCTTTGTTCGCTGTTTTACAGAACAAATATTTCAATGTAATAAATAGTTTGACCTATTTCTTTTGATTTTGATGAATCTGTAAATTATGAAGTTTTGGCTCAGGCTTTCAGGCAAATAAATTACCGAATGTCACACCCATCTTTTTTCAGAATAGATTCTTCTTACAAAACGCTTTGAATAGATTAGCTATTTATGTCAGATTCTAAATGCGAAATGTTAAAATAACAGAGACAAAAACTGAAAAAACAAGCCCCAAACAAATAAAGCAAGAGCCAAAAATAAAAAAGAAAGAAAGAAAGAGGCAAAAAAGCTTAAAAATAACAAAATAAAAACAAAAAAAAGCAAACAAACTAACCAACCAAAAAACAAACACAAATGCAACAAATACACCCTCAAAAACATAATGAAAATAGCAGCAAAAACAACTAACAAAAAATAAACAATAAAATCTACCAAAAAACAAAAAATCAAAACAAGAAAAAACGAACAAAGACCAATTAAATAGTGAAATAGATAAACAAAAAAAAACAAACAAACAATAAGACAAAAAAGGACAAAAAATGAAGACTTACTCCCCCAAGAAAAACCCTCAAACGAACAAAAAACAAACAAACAAACAAACAAAAACAAAAGCAAACAAACAAAATACACCCTAAGCAAACAAAAGAAAAAAGAAAAAAAAGACCTGCACAACAAAAAAAAAAAAAGAAAAGAAATTTTTTTAAAATACAGAAAAGAAAATATAAAAGTCTAAAATAATCAAATAGAAAAGCAAAGTTATCTTAGTGAAATGATTGAAGTTAACGACCCGAATAAGATGTCTGCAGTTAAGTTCAAAAAAATTTAAGGGTGACAAGACTTGAAAAGATTTTTCCCTTTTCTGAATCGCTATCAAAATTTTCCACAAATCAATAAATCTTATTTTAGAACCCAGATAAACGTCTACCAGTTTAATTTCAAAGCAATAAAGTTTAATTCCGTTCTCAAACGAAAAAAAAAATCCTTTGTTCTTATTTGTAACTTTATTTTTTTAATTGTAATCTAATTAGCTGTAAAAATAAGATTTAACGTTGGCTACACTTCTTTTGTTATCATCAAATATATTATTCAATCGGCCGGGGGGATTCGGTGCAAATTCGCGAAATAAATTTTAACAATTATTGAAGCGTGAGACTTGAAGAAACAGATCAGGTCATTGCGTACGTAAATGAGATTGCAAGGACAGGATCTCAACAGAGAACTGGAAAGGTGAAATGTACAGGTGTTACTTAGATCATGTCTCATAAAAGCCGAATATTTAGTCTGGAAAGCTTGTATATTATGAAATTATTCACAAGTCAATCTTGTATTAGGTTAGTGTAAAAGTAATGTCCGACTTGGGTCTTTGGAGACAAATCCTGATGAATCCATTTACCGGCGACCGAAACTTTTCCATTGCATTTTAATTGACGCACCACGGTGCACGTCTAAGCATTCTGCAACTTCCTTAAAGTTAACAGTAGAATTCTCAGAAATAAGAGTTTGCAACTGGTCGGAATCAAGTTTCTTTGGACGACCTTCTTTTAAAGTGAAATCCCCACTTCAGAAAAGAGGAAAATCATCTACAACTTCTTTCATTCACTACATCATTCCTATGAATGCCTTGAATAGATTTTGTTGCTGTACTTGCCTTCGTCAAACTCGTAGAGTAAGACATTTTTTATGTACTCCTCAGGTATGAAAAACATACATATGTGCTAAAATCTTTAAAAAATATAAATGGAACAACTATAAATTGAAAGAAAATCATTTAGTTTAGACACAAAAATATATTACAAATACAAAACAATATCAGTCATTAAGGAATACAACCATGAAGATTCACCCGAAAATTCAGACATTACTTTTGCACCAACCTGATACTATTCATAAATGATTTCAACGACTAATCCTATTATGCCTATTTACATCTCTTTCAAAATGCTGAATTCATTTTATATTTTTACCAAAAAAGACCCCCACTGTAACCGCCCCCCAAAAAAACAAAAACAAAAACAACAACAAAAAAACCCACAAAAATTATGTAAGGTTTCCTCAAAACTTTTCATACAAAAAGAGAGCAATTGCTTCCAAATCCATTCAACTAATGAAACGAAATATTACTAATTATAAACTATCAACATACACAGAACACTTATAAAACAGAACTGTCAAAAGTAATTATCATTTCCATTTTTTAGACGCAATCTATATCATTGAATATATAAAAAGAATAAAAGCATTTCCCCTCTTGGTAAGGTTATTTTGATTAACAATATATCAACCTTTACAGCCATTTAATTTTATAATTATTTTTCTTTATTTTCAATTGTAAACCAATCGTTAGAACAATGACAGTGCATTTTAACCTATAATCTGAGCAAATTGTATTAGCCTGAAAATCAATATAACCGGTTGACAGGTAATTGAAATCGAATCTAATGAATATTGACAAACTAAAGTGGAAATAATCGATACAAAATAATAAATTTGATATTGCTTTTAGCATTTTCTAAAATAAATAATATTTAGGATAAAATAAACCAACGCACAGATCTTTAAAGCCATCCTTATTTTTTGAGGTTGAATAGAGATATATCAATCAAAACCCACTTTTGATAATCTGTGGCTAAAACAGGAGAATAATATAATTAAAAATAAATATTGGTACATAACATATGACTTGTTTAAACAAATCTTTGATTTTAGCAAAAGAGAAAAAATATCAGATTAGTGCACTTTACAAATTTTTCTGGACTTTTACGACAGTAATCCGGATCTCTGCTAAAATCTGTTTTGAACGAAAAATATTCATTTTTCTAGCCAGAATCCATTCCTACCCAGATATCACTTTCAATAAAAAGATATAAATTCAAAATGTATTTCCTAATTTATATGTTCCAATTGCTGCTTATCAAATGTTTTATGCAAGATAAGAAATTCTCTATCATAACATTTAGAATACAAAAATTCTTAAAGTTTGGCAAGAGAACTTGAAAATATTTTTCAAAAGTTGTTAGAGATATATTCTACGGCACGTGCAGAGAACAGCGACTTTTGTATATCTAAACTTATATATAAATGGAAATTTATCTGTGTGTGTCTCTGTGTGAGTTCGTTTCCTAGGGACTCTGAAATGGCATGGCCAATTTTCTTGAACATTTACACAGTTGTACTTTATGTTTCTGGGAGTGTTTATAAAGTAGTGTTGATTCGGAATACATCTGATAAGTATCAAAAATCGATAATCAAAATAACCAACTTCTAGAAGAAAGGTTGCCACTACAATTAAGTCTATATCTGTGAAAATTGTGATCATAAATGCATAACTGTGTTGTGGGCCAGTCCTTGTTTCGCACAAACTAGTCTGAAGAATCGGACCTCACTTGGGGGGTTTGGAATGGGGACAACATTACGTGTCACTGATGAGATCCAATCAGATCGAAACAGATTAAAATCTACGATGTTAACTAAAGTGAGAAGAATTTTAGCAAAATTTAACTTAAACATTTATTTATTTCAATATCCCGTGGAAGTTTAAAACGGATATGCTTTTCATGTTTAAAAATGTCTTCATAATTTATATGAGGCATTGTTAGTAAATGACGATGATAAAAATGGTTAAAAATATAACCCGTTCTCTTAAAAAATATGATAAACAATTTAAATTTTTGTCTGCCACTTATTTGTTTTTTTTTTTAAATTGATAAGTATTTCATGATAAGTTATTATAAAAAGGCAACATTTATATAGAGAATAAAAGTAGAGAGAAAGATAGATTCGAAGAGAATATAGTCAAGAGGGGAAAAAAGGTAAATTGATACGAGAAAAAGAGATACGAAGAAAAAATGAAAGAGGGAAAAATAGAAAAAATGAAAAAAACCTCAGTTCAGTCAAAGATGTACTTAAAAAGAAAGCAGGAGATAAATAAAGAGGATGAAGAAAAGATGGACAACAATGGGGCGGAGAAGGGCAGATTAATAAATATATAGAAATATGCATAGAAAGAAACGGGGAAAGAAAGAAGGATAGAGAAAAAGTGAAATATAAAAAGAGAGATAGTAGATTGATTAATTAACTCGGTGATAGATTCATAAAAAGAAAGATTGATTGAGATAAAGAGAGTTTAAACTCGAGTGTTACGATTCCATCCAATGCTTATCCACTGCACCAAGTTTTTGTATGCATGTTTTTATATTGAAGGTTGTGTCTCAGCAAGAATAGCCACTACTTTACTGCATATATATCAAAACAAAACTCAGATTTTTAACCTGGAAAATGTTTTCCAATTTATTCAATTTAGTTGAAAACAAAACAATTCTTTATGTGCAAGAGTTTCTGAAGTGCACTAGAAAACCAATTGCATTCGGCAAAAAAAATAATTTCTCCGTAAGTGATTATGTTATGCACCGCCATGTTTGTTATGACATAACCAAAGACTTTCATATTTCGCAAAAAAATAATAAACGTAAATGTATCAGACTTTCAAGCGTATAAAAACCCACAAACAAACAAGTATGTATAAATCTTAAATGAAAATTTTATCTAAGTAATATGAAATCCCCTCCGATCCATTCGAGCGGAATAAAAATACAAGACATTACTTTTAGAACGAGCCTCGTATTTATCTATTTTCAAAATGATAAATTATGAAATACTAGAAGACTTACCTCGACTCTGTCTGGTTCTTTTGCTACTTTGCATTTTTTAAATAGTTAGATTGAGATAGTTCAAAACAGGGGAAGGCATTTCCAATCTAAATATTTTAAACATAGATTATTTATTTTCAAATTATCCAATTTTTCTTTTATCATATAAATTCTAATTACGAAAATCAAAGTAATAAGTTATCTTTTTACATTTTAAATCAATAATATCATTTGGCTGACTGCAATAGGTGTTTACATAAATTGAATACACAATATTCGCAAAACCTACAAAATATAACTGTATGTGAAAAGTGTTTACATTTAATTACATTTTCATCAAAACCTAAAGTTAATTGATAAAGTAAAGAGAAATAAATTAATTTATAGTCTTTTAAAAAAAAATCTTAACATAAAATTGATTAATAAATCAAGGGAAATAACTCAATTGTTTTTCCTAAGAACTAATTTTTATGAACTTAAATGGGAAAAAAGCTTTCTTAATTTTTTAAAATATTTTTTTTAATTGTCTAAAATAATTATCTTATTTACCGTTTGTTTAATTAATTATTTAATTTTTTAAAGGAAATAATCAAAATTTAATTAAATTAAAAAAAAAATCAAATAAATGAGAAAATCTTTCGTTAAAGATAGTCTACAACACCAATTAAATATTTTGTTTACCAATTCTCGACAACTCAATACTCATCTTTAAAATTAATTTATTTTATTTTTTTTATTACAAACTATATGATCGAAGCAATAATAATTTCATTTTGAACTCATTGTATTATTTTTTTTTATACAGCGAATTATGTTTAATTCCTTATTGTTGAAAAAATTCAAAAGGGAATAAATAAAACATTCTTTTATTTTCCTTTATGGAAGAAACGACAAAAAAATTCGAGAATTAAATATACCCTCACACGTAAATTTTGAAGTCTTACTTTCTAGTTAATGCAAAAAAAAAATCACATCTGAAATTGAACGCACATATCACATCTAAGAAAACAAAGACACTATAAACTGAGCTACAGTAGTATCAGTCGAAATTGAATGTTATTTTAGTGTTTTTATGAATAACATCTGCATCCTATTTTTACCTTTTTTAGAAGCTTTATGTTTACGGTTGATTAATATTTTTCTTAATAATGATAAATGAAGGTAAAAACAATATTCAAATCAAGGACAAATCTTTCAAATTAAACAAAATAATCTTTTTAGAATTAAAATCTTTTTCAAATCAATTATTTTCTTAAAATATTTGGAAGTAAAACATTAAACAATTCGATTCCTTATTTATTAATTTACTAAAGATAGCTTTAAATAAAATTAAAATGAAAAATATTACAATTATCTAAAACAATAATTTCTTTTTAAAAATAGATTAAAAATAGAAAATAATATAGTCGACTTTTTAATTTATTCTGGATGAAAAAGAAATTACCCAATATTCATTGATGATCATCAACTACGACACAGAATGAGTTCTATCACTGTTGCTAAGCGACAAAAATGGCTTTGCCGATAATAAATAAATTGATAATATCGGTTTTGATCATTGATTTTTCTATAATTATTGGCGGTATTTCATGACAATACCTAGTCTATACCAACTCCAGACGCATTGACTAATGTTCTGTAAATTTTTAAGAAAATCTATTCAGCCGTTTTTGAGTCCATAGGGAAAGAACTCTCTCCCCCACACCCACTCTCTCACTCACACAGATAGACAAAGTTCCATTTATATAATAGTAGAGATAAGATAGATGTAGTATAGTCTTTTTATCACTTTGTAAAAACATTAGCTTTTGTCGTTTATATTATGGATCCGCATGTGTATAACTTTCTGTCATAGAAAGGAAAATTCATTTTCAGTACACGACCATTATGTAAATATTGGCGCCAATTATCGATTTTTAAAACCAAATGCAGGATAAAAGCAAAGATATGAACTGTGCCAAACCAAATGTACAGCCTTCGATTTTAATTAACTTTGTGTTAAGTGGCGGGATTATTTCCTTATAAGGAAACATTTCTGTCTTGGAATCAATCTAACTTCTTCCGGTATTGTGATAAAGAATGAAAAAAAAATGGCCAAAATAATTTGAAGATACATTTCACATTATGCAAATAAAAAATAATGATAATTCATATCTTGACTGTGGAAAGAAATAATCTTTGATCGAGAATCATTAATTTGATTTGCCTCTCGCTTCAAAGAAAGTTTCTGATGTTGATACTTGCTTCAAAGAAGGTTTTTAGTGTTGCCACTTGCTTCCATAAAGGATTTTGGTGTTGCCACTCAATTCAATGAAGGCTTTTGGTGTTGGTTTCTAGACTGAATTCGCAAACGTTTACTGGCACGAGCTTCAGCGTATCACATTCTCGTTAAATATAATTCTACGTCAGATTAAAACAGACTATTTAAATATCTTTCTATAAATCAATGATGAATTTGGGTTGACTCTTAAAGTAACGGTTGAACATAATTTATTGTTTTTGATGTGGGGACAAATAAAACATAATCTATGGATTATATCAATAGTTCGTTTACTATAGACTCCAAAACTGCTGGGTTGATTTTCTTGAAAATTCACACAATTGTACTTTATGGGTCTGTGAATATTCTTAGATGGGTCTTATCACATAATAACTCCGATAAGTATCAACAAAAAAATTAGAGATGAACGTAGACAGTCATTTCTCAATTATTTGCGTTTATGATTTTTAATTACGTCAATATGATGTTGAGCTTCTAATTTTTATCATATTAACTAAGTTAAGCGATTTTATATCATTGGTGGATAAGTATTTTGCATTAATTGAACTCAAGGAATCTTTAAAACCTTCGATTTTATATGTAACAATCTTAATTTTACATTATCTTTTATAAAAACTAATTCATATTTTGTAATTTAGTTGAACCTTTTTTAAGTGTGTATTTGAATACTGGAACGAAGGATTAATTAGGATAATATAATGTTTAAAATAGAGTTATAAGTAGTGCATTCATTTTTGAGGGAATTGATAATAAATCTACATGGAAAAACTAACACATCCCTATTTTATCATTTGGCAGTGAAGTTGGGGGAGTGGTATCGTATTATAGAAGTTCAAATCCCAGTTAAACGATCACATTTACTATGCGCTGCCTTGGGTTGATAAGGCACGTTAACTCGGGGAAGTAACTCATCTAAGTATAAAGATAATATTGATTTAAAAAACTGGATAGGTGAGACTCATCAACTCACGGAGAGTAACTAATCTAGGTGAAGGATAACACTTATTACAAAAAGTTCAGGGATGTAATGATCACGTAAAACGTGGTTAGGTGCTCGACCAGGTATATATAATCTATTTTGTCATTTGAAACGAATAAAGAAATTATATTGCTAATATAAACCTATACAAGGAGAGTATTCTGAGAAAAATGTATATAAAACAGAATCAATTATAATATTGAAATCTGGAATTATCGAGAACATAAAATAAAATTGGCTAAAGAAAACAGAATTTAGAATTAAACAAATCAAAACCAAAACCGGATGAACAAAAAACCCAAAGAGTTCGGTCGGTATTATTAAACAACAAAATCACTTTCAAAAAGTGTCTGGAGTGTCTCCAAGAATATATCAAAATAAATAACTGGACGAAAACAAACTTTTATGATCGTCTAATTTTTCCTTCGATTAGAGGTGAACGTAGACAGTCATTTCTCAATTATAAAAAGAAAATAGAAAAAAAATCTGTATGCTTGAAAGGAAATAATATTGAATAGATAAAATGAGCTTTCGAAATATTCAAGAAAACTCAGACACATCAACTGAACTCAACTTCTAGACATGACTAACATACTGAATGTGTTTGGCGCATATTTGAACCAATCGGTCTCTATACCAGCATCATTGTTGGAGGATTAGAATCTCAAAGGGTGGCCATTCTATGATATTGTTGTCAATCAAACAATGTAGGTATAGTATAAAAGAAAAAATTATAGGAGCAAAATATTTACCTGGCATGAACCTGAATACACACACACACACACACACACACACACACACACACACACACACACACACATATATATATTATATGGAAAAATGCGC
>JAYKTE010148933.1:0-13068 GCA_036873565.1 Xipholeptos notoides | reverse complement strand
AATCACTGCCAACATTTCTACCCCTGAAGATGGACCCCGAAGGGTCTGAAAGCGCTTGGGTCACCCATGGACACATGGAATTCCTCAACAGGTTCCCTGCGGATACCAAAAGAATATCTGGAAGCTCGAAAGGATTCAAAATAAGGTCCTCCGACTGCTCACAACGGTGACCTTCAACGAAACTTGTCTAAATAATGATTTGCTGCCAAAATATACACACATACACACACATATATATATATATATATATATATATATATATATAATTAACACCTGTAGCTAGTCATGATAAATAGAATAAATATTTACAATAATGCATTTTATTCAAAATTAGATGAGTTCTGATTTTGAGAATTAAACTGGAGCTAAATGAAATGATGAAAAAAAAGGTATTAATGTTTAGACTATTGTATACATCTTTATTATTATATATCTGAGTACATGTTAGCAACTGATAATTAGTTTGCTTAAAAAAACATTTTCTTTCAGGCCGCTCCACCATCTCGAACAACCATACCTGCTCCACAACCATCTCAGCCTCCAGCATCTCAACCAGCCATCATGACACCCTCTGAGGAACCCCCACCATATTCAGCGGTTGGTGCTCAGAAGGTGGACACCAGTGATCTGCAGCGTAGACAGGAGGTAAGTCGTATATAAAAGTTGAATCAATTTTACACAATCTAAAGCTTCATTGTATTGACTCAAAATTTTCATTTGTAATTAGAAAAGATTTATAAAATTTTAATAGTGAAATCATAACAACCAAATTGAATCCTTGCATTTTTATTATTTAAGAAATTCATATGAGATCAATTTAACTTAACATATGTACTTTAAAATGAAATATTTGATGCTTTTTTTTTTCTTCTGAAGCAAAATATATGTAACTTTATCAATCATACGAATGTATAGAGATGTGTGTAGCAAGACCTGTAGATCAATGTTTTGATAATGCAGCTAAAGGAGTTGTAAGTAGAACCAAGCACAAATTTAAAAAGTTGAAGCTGTTTTTTTTTTTTTCTTCCTAAACTTGTGCAGTCAAATTATTTTTCATAACTATTGTAGTAGAATGGTTTCAGCTGAACAACATTCCATGATTTATTAGAACTTAGGTTTTTTAGTTTACTGCTGCATTTTAGAAATTAATAAATAATTTGTAATTATGTTTTGTCTAAATGATAAACAATTACGGAGGGTGATTTGAAAGGATTATTATTTTTCTGTTTTTAGGAATTAGAAAGAAAAGCTGCTGAATTACAGCGGAAAGAACAAGAAATGAGAGATATGCAGTTTAAAAGTAATAAACTTTCTTTCTTATTTTTAAAATTTATTTTTAATACTACATTGGGAGCATTTTAATTGATTTAATCAACCAATATTTTCCCTGGAATTGTAGCTTCATTCAAATGTTTTTTATGTGTATTTTTATATTTTTAAACCAGACACAACTGGAGATGCTAGAAAAATGGTTTATCTATTAATTTTTTTAATATATTTTGAAAGATGTTTTATAATGATTACAATGTGCTTGTTTCCATGTTAATAACTAAAATGTTCAATATAAGGAATACAAAGATTTTGCTAATTAGAGACACAATACCACTATTGGTCCTTATTTATTTATTTCTATTTATTGTAGCGGCAAGACAAAACAATTGGCCTCCTCTCCCCAAATGGTCTCCTATAGGTCCATGTTTCTATCAAGATTTCAGTGTTGACATCCCTCTTGAATTCCAGAAAACTGTCAAATTTGCATATTATTTATGGATGTGTAAGTAGCACATAAAATTATCTTCATAAGATGAACAAATGTATGTCTGTTGCTGAAGATCAGGAAGCCTGTGGGTATTGATAAATTTAAAAAAAAAAACTTTTTCCACATATTTTCATGTAAAATAAAAATTTAGTTTTCAAATTATTTTTTATATGGACTTATTTTGTACTGTTAGCTTTTTAAGGGTTCTTTTCTTTTTAATTGATGATACTATTGAATTTTTAATCTCCTGTTATGTTCAGTTAAACTAAACCTTAGTTATTCCTAAAATTTGTAAATCCAAATATTTCAATATCATAGAATCTATAACATAATTATGTATATCTCTCTATCTATCTATCTATATATAATCTATCTATCTATCTCTGTCTGTGTGTCTTAAATTGTCCATATCTATCTATATATCTATCAGAAATACATTTTGAGTTTTTAGATATTGAATTTTAAAAATTATTTGAATATCTTAAATTAGGTTTTTATCAAAGAGAAAATTTAAGTTAAGTTACTAATTGCTTTTGATTTGTATATTATTAAAAATGTTCTAGAACTTAACAAATAACTGCACTATATAAAATAAATAGCCCAACAGCACTATTTTATTCAAACTAATAAAACAAATTTTTACAATGAAATTCTTTGATTTATGAAAAATATCAAGAACTATAGACTGCCACTCATGTTTCTTTAATATAATTTAATGTTTAGAATTTTTTTTTTCAATTGTGTCTATTTTTCACTGAATTTTTAGGAAATTTATTTATAAATTTTTTTTTTTACATGTGCTTATGTCCCATTTTGTTTGGTTAAAATGACAATATCTTTTATGAATATCTATGTCAATTGAACAGATTTCATTTATTCAACATCATTTTTTTTTTCTTTTCTTTCTTTTCTTTCAGTTTATGTTTTTGTATTATTCCTAAATATCCTTGGCAGTCTTGCTTATCTGGTTGCTTCACCAGGTAGTGGAGGTTCAACTTTTGGACTTTCATTAGTTTGGTTTTTTCTATTCACTCCCTGTTCATTTATCTGTTGGTATCGACCACTCTATAAAGCATTCAGGTAAGTCATATTAATTCTAACATTATTTTTATAGTATTTCTATCTTAAATTTTATTTTACATTCAATTCAAAATTTTGTCACTTGAACTCATAAACCTTAATGTGGTTTTCAATAAAAAGACCATTTTAAATATTTTAAATTGAGTATAGTAAAAAAGTAAAAATAGAGAGGATCTACTTTAAAAGTAAGTTTAGATTTAAATCTTATCTTTTTTAAAGACAGATTTTTGCATTTGTTTTTAAAGCAAAGATTTCTGTATTAAGGGAAATGATTAAAATATATAAGATTTGGTAATCAATTGTTTTTTTCCTATTTTAAAAATTCTAAGCAGAATTTTTAACTAATATCTCATTTTAAAAATGTTTAAAATATAAATTCTAATCAAGGGATTGAAACAAAAATGAAATTATAAAAAATTCTAAACAATTCCATCTCTAGTCAGTTTTAAATAATCTTACATTTCTCCTTCATACTGAAGTCATGAAATCCATTCTTGACTTATGCAGTGATTACATCATAATTGCATGAATTTACTGCCAAAAACATTAAAAATAAGAATAACTGTTAATATAATGAAAATGAAAAAATGTTTAAGAAAAAAAAAAAATTATAATTTCTGATGATTGATATACTTTAACTTGCGTATATAGAGTGGGTGGACAAATATTTGTATACATCAAAATTCTTTATTAAATTTCTGATAAGCAAAAATAGGATATACCTATACTATATCAGTGTGTGCATATATATATATATATATATATATATATATATATGCAAAATAAACTGATAAATTATTAAAATTTTGTTAAAGTAATTTTCTTACTCCAACTTTGTTTTTTTTGTTTTTTTCTTTTGACAGGAGTGACAGTTCATTCAATTTTTTCGTATTTTTCTTTGTTTTTTTTTTCCAATTCTGCACATGCGTCATTATGTGCTTGGGTGTGACAGGATTCACAGTGTAAGTATACTTCCAAAATTATATTTTTGTTTTATTCTGTAATTCATGCTTGGATTATAATTTGGAATCGGGTTTAAATATTTAGATAGCATGATATCAAGCAAGGATTGTAAATATTTTTAGTTTTGTCAAATTCACTTCCAAATATGGAGGGAAAAATGTCTTTTCACCCTTTATTTATTTTTTCTTTTTAATTGAATGAGCAATGTCAAATTATTCAAAGATTAAAAGGTTTAATTGAATAGAAAATCAAACAATAGACTCTATTTTTTTTTTTTTTTTAAATGTCTAAAGAAATTCAACAAATTTTTATGCAGAAGAAAAAGTATTTCAAAGTAAAATAGATTATACTTAGGATTTCAAAATATTCCATTTATTATGTTTGTTTTATCTTCTTGAACATTTTCTCTTTGTTCAGTTAGTACAATATATTGACAGTAACAGCATATAATTACCAATAGATATCAAATATACTACCAGAAAAATTAACAACTTATACATGAGTTTATATGGTGAATTAAAAAAGAAAAAAAAATCCATATATGAATTTGGAGATTTATGTATTCGCATAGAAAATGATTTCTAAAAGAGAAAAAATGTTTACAAAATGTTTTACAGAAAAAAAATTACCCTCAATTAAATCTGTGATTGACATTTCGTTGCACATTTTTATATTATTTGAATAATTTCCATCTATTAAAATAATTTTTTTTAGTGCAACGAAATGTCAATTACATTTTATAAATTTTTAGCCTAAAATAGAAAATATATTCTAAGAAAAGCTAGTTTCTTACTTTTTAAGGTTTAATAGTGGGTAATTTTTTTTTTGTAAAACATTTTATAAACATCTTTTTCTATTTCAGAAATCTTTTTCTATAAGAATTTCCTCTTTTTTAAGATTTTTAAAATTATTTAATTTTCATAACAAAATCTGATATTTTTGAAAAACAAATAGTCTCTATGGTTACTTAGTTCCACTACAATTCTTGACTATTAAGTGTGGCATTTTTTATCTAGCTCTAGTAGTTATGTCTGAAATTTTGCTGAAGACTGACGAAAATAAAAATTATGGAAATGATTATTATGATGAAGTATCTTTCAGCAAATACGAGTATAAATTTTATAATAAAATCAATATTTAAGAATTATATACTTCAAACTTCATTCAAATCCTAAATTTCCAAGGAATATGATGATATGATAAAAAATTTTAATTTCAAAATTCAAAACATGACGATTATAAATTGATCAAAGTTGGCAAAAGTGTACAAAATCCGACCTTACGGAATAGTAGTCTCGCAAAGATTGCTGAGACTTACAAACATTTTGTAAGTCTCGCAATAACTTGCTCAACTAATTTTTTTTTTTGTTGATTTCATTAATGATGCTCTGAAAAATTTTAAAACAAATTCAATTTTCTGGTAAAGTTACAAGAAAATTAAATTTGTTTTAAGATTTTTCAGAGCATTCATGAAATGCATAGATATTTTTATTTTTTGTTATTTGTTTGAATTTCCTTATATTTTTTTAAATTACAGCTTTTGGTTCTCTTCAGGTGTTTATTATCAAACTCAACAACCTTTTCGTTGTCTCTCAGTTGATGCACTAAAGCACATATTAGGCTATAGTGACCTTGAGTTAACTGAATATGGAAATAGAGTATCAAACAGTAATTAGAATTACTAGTTAAGCTCACCATTAAATGTATCAATTACTTATAGTTAAAGTTTATTCTTATATATGAATAATTATGATAGGGTTAAGATTTACTAATCCTACATTACAGTAATAGATGTTGTAATGTTATAATTTCTGATAATAATAAAATAAACTCTTCATAAACAATTCATTTCTAATATTTATTCATTTTATCCATCATACATATATCTTTCTAAATTCAATTTTGCCTTTATAAAATAATGGGCCAACATGACATTAAAAAAACTATTAATTTATTAGCCTGTCTAGAACAGTATAAAAGTGTCATTAATGTTCTTTATGATAAATCCCCAAAGAATTTTGGAATTCAAGGTATGTAAATCTCCTACATTAATGATATATACTTATAAAACAAAAAATAAATAAAGCCTGCATATTATGTGAAGACTCAATGTTTTCTAAAAATATACTTGACTTTGGGATAAAATGTTAATAGTTAGCATACTGTAAATTTCAACTAACAAATATATGAAATTTTTGTACAGATTGAGACAAAATAATCCGAAACTAACGTTTATGTTCTGATTATTAATGGAATGGGAACCATCTACCTTGAATTTAATAGTTTGGTTTGAAGTTCTTGATTTTAACATACCCTGAAGAAACCCAGAGAAAATATCAACTGTAAAGCTCTGTTTATAACACAATGACAAGGATGATAGTTGAGAAACAACTTGAAACAACACAAACTTTTATTGTGTTGATGAAAACTGCATAAAATGTTTTGTCAAATGTATTTACTCTTTAATCATCTGTTATTTTACTTGAATTATATGTATTTGAATGTTTTAACATTATTCTGCCAAGTTGACATTACTTTTTAAGTTATTACCTTTTTTCTTTCTTTTTTTGTTCCCGGCTTGAACTAATTGCACCAAACACATAATTGCTTTATTTTAATTTTATTTAGCAATGAAGATTTTAACACTTTTTATTCTCACCATTTTCGGTTTAATCAATTGAAATTTGTTATTAAACTTAGTTGAACAAGAAAACTATTTTTCCTCTTCTCTTCTCATGTGATGTTATCTTATGAGTACATAATCTAAAAAATAACCATTTGTAAAATTCAGTGCAGTAATGCAGAAAAAAAAATACCATAAGTCTTTAAAGACTTATGGTATTTATTCTACATTTAACCATTTCATTTAAGTTTTTTTTTTTTTTTTTTACATAATATTAATTGGAATGTTGACCTTTTTAAATGTAAGATTCACCTTTACAACTCTGATAATAATTTTAAGCAGGATTTACCATTACAACTTGAAGCAGGATTACCATTTGACTTGTGAATGAATGTTGATTAAACAAAAAAAAACAACAAAGAACATTTTGTACTAATCTTTTGAAGTATTTTGCATCTTTGCATTCTTGTTAGCTTGCTTTTGTTTGTTGGTCTTTTAATGTTGATTATATTAGATAGCTGAAAATTCTTTATCTATGAGCATTTTAACAATATCTCCTAAAGTCCATTGTAAGAAGAACTGGCAATTTACAGGATGTTATTTGGTGTTCAATTCTTTTTGCATCTAAAATAATTATATTATCATATCCTATTTTATCTGATAATCCAAAAATTATGAGTTTTTGTATTGCTGCTTCAGCGATTAGAAGAGGCTTCAAATGACTTAACATAATATCATTTCATAGCACTTCAGAGAGTTCAAGTGACTTATAATAATATCAAATAGCTTATCATAATATCAAGTAGCTTGATAGAATTTTGTATATTCTGTATTTTTTTATTTAGCTTCCCTTTTAATAAGAGGTTTTGAAAATAAAACTTTGTCTTCATAGGAAAGTATTAAATGTAAAGAAAATCCTACTAGAGACTAATTCTGTTTCTCTCAATATCATAGAACCCTTTCTTTTAATTACAACTATTTTATCTTATTTTATAACTAGAAGTATTGCTGGCCTTGCCTAGGGGTTGCTTTGATTCTTCTTTCATGTTTGTTTTGATAGTTTTTTTTGTAATATAGCCCCCACACAGGGGTTGTTATAGGCCCACAACAAACCAATTTTTCAATTTTGACCTAAGTAGCTATTTTTCCTGCTCAGAACCAAATCTAGTTTATATATCAAATTTCAAGTTTTTATATATATATATATGATGCTGATAGGGATCGATCTGATGATCAATCCTTGCTTGAATTTACGATTAGAGTGCTCGATATCGGTGATAGAGCGTGTGTAGTAAAGAAGTAAAAAGATAAAATCCAAAAACCTGGAAAAAAGGCGGTTGTTGGTAACTGTCTGTTTCACGCTTGCGCGATCGTCAGACCAATCTTGGCGCGCGTTATCACGCTCGTTTAAATAGGTTGTGGTGCATGATGGGTATTTTTTTTTTAGTCATTAGTGTATGGTATACCTATACGGTTTAGAACAAATTTATTTTCATGTCTGCATCGGGACACAATTTCTGATTTTTTGTTAAGTAATTTTCTTTGATCTGAGTCATTAAAACTATTAATTCAATATTTTTTTCTTTACATAAAGTTTAATATTCTTCTAGAAGTTTGTGGACTTTTTTTGTCTAATAAAATAAAAATTGTTAAATAAGTAAATTATGAATTTAAAATTAACACTTGTTTTTGTTTTGTTTTTTGTTTTTTATTGTTTTGTTTTCTGTTTTTGTTTTGTTTTTTGTTTTGTTTTTTTAACTAATTTTGGTTTTAAGTTACTTTAAGGTTTGTTTCTGACTGTATAACTTTATTCAACAACTGGACAGAAAATCTTTGTCTTTAAAAAATCTTTTTTTTCTTTTTCAGGATAAATACTTTTTTTTCTTTTTTGCATGTGCCTGTATTTTATTTAATATATGCTTAATTCTTGATACTTTGTTGGTAAACTAGTTGCTATTCATTTGTATTTTAACTCTTTAATCTATTTTAGTTGTTGTGTGACTTGGGTTTTTTAGTTGTTTTTTTCAAGTTTATTGATATTGTTACTCATGGACTATTACTAAAACTTAATAATTCTGATCAGTTATCTTTTGGCCTAGCCATTTTATTAACAAGATTTTAATTATTTTTTTATAAAGCATCAAATTGATCCATAATTTTTAATGAATATGATTAATATATTATTAAGTATTACAGGAATACTTACAAATCTTAAATAATTTTTAACTATGCTTAATTTTAATGAAACAAATGTTAGTAATGATTGAGATGAGTTTTATTTGGATGTTTATCTATTTTTGTTAAATTCACAACCTTTTGGCTAATATGATTTCTTCAGGTGTTACTCAAAATTGGGAAGCTTTTCTGCTTAGTCTTAACTACAAAGTTTCCAAAGTTTGAGCAAGCCTGAAGATGGCTGAAGTGTTATGAATATAACAATATAATTTAAAAATGAAGGTAAGTCCAAATAATTTAATAAACTATTAATAAACTTTGAAATATGATGCACCAAATTCAGAATTTATGAATTTAGCTTCGATCTTTATATACTGTGTAAATTTTGAAACGAATACTTTTGGAATGAGTATGAATCTGTCAATTCGTTCCACTTATTGATTTACAGCTGCATAGATAGAATCTGGGGAAATTTATCACAAAATTATTGTTGATAATTTGATAAATTGGAGGAGTGCTAAATAAACTGAATCTTTTTAACTGTTTGAAAGTTAAATAGGAATTTCAATTATCAAATGACAAAAACAAAACACATTTTCAGTTAACATTCCTATACAAATGAAATGAAATACTTGATAGATAAAAATCATTATTACTGAATCTAATTAGTGTTAGGTTAGAAATTTGAAAAATTGTCTTTATTAAATATCCAAATTCATTGAAGAGAATTTTTACAGCATTGAGCAATAAAGAATTTGATGAGTTATAATAACATAACACGTAAAGCATTGATAAAACAGTTTAAGACTCTTGATTGTGAAAAGTATAGAAAAAATTGGAACCTTCAAAACTGACATTTCTGCCGATTAAAAACCTATAAAAAAAATTTAACTAGATGTATTTAAATATTTTAAAATGTATTTTAAGAAATACCTTTACAGTTAAATTTTTATCAGCACTGGACTTACTTCATTAACATTACTAATCTTATAATACTGTCGTCAACCACTTGCGTACAACATTCTTTTAATTGCACAGTCCTGACAGAACGCGTATATAAACGACATCCGTCTTTATGGCAAGACTAAAATGCGTACATATGTCATCCGTCTTTTGGCAAAAGTTTATATACGCATATGTATACGTCATCCGATCGTAAGTGGTTAACATATGTCAATTTAACCAAGAGAGAACATAATTCATTAAAAGAAGAATAAATTATTTTTTACAATTGCTTCCTGTGGCACAGTAAATCTTAGGAGAAAATACAGTTACTAAATTATTTTGTTTAGGAGTGATTATCTTAAATCCACTAATTTCCACTAAAATCCACTAATTTTTCTTACCATTTCTTGAGTTTTAAAAATCATACGATTAGTAGTTAGTCACCCATTTTTCTTCTGCCAAATACGATTACTGTATATTTTTGAATAAGTCGATTCTGAATATAAGACAAGATAGAATTCTAGCCAAAAACTCTGGAATCATCTAGAAGTTGTCTACAGACGTTTGTTAAGCCTCAGCTATTATATGATGAAAATAAAAAAAAATATTCAACCGGAAGTAAGCTAATGGAAGCATGTTAAAGGATAATAGATCAGAATTTATTCTGATATAGATATTTTTTTAAACTTTAGCAATAAATATAAGACCTAATATCATGACAAGTGAAAACATTGTTCTGTAAGACTGAAATTTAATTCTTTATTTGCTATAACCATTGAAACATTTTATTATGTAAAAAATCATGTGAACAATAAGTTGAGGCAAATTGAAACAACAGACTAGTAAACGAAAGTAAAATTGAAATGACAACACTTATGGCCTTGTTAATCTAGATCTATTTCTGCTCGCTCAGGACACTAGGTGAACATAAATATTATGAATGACTAATATAAGTCAATATGCTGAAATATGGACCGTTTCCCTTGCAAAAAAACTACTTATTTAAAAAAAATATTTAGTAATTTGAAATTCCATCAGTTTCCAAAACTTATTTAGAATCAGAATAGATTCAAATATAACCTAAAGATGTTTTGTTTACTATGAAAAAAGGATTTTATAAAATTCATTTGCTCATTGATTAGAATGAAAACCACCCTTCTCATACTATCACCAGAATTAATCTACATAGTGCTAGATCAATACTTTGAACATTTGGGCCACTAGACACTGTAAACAAAGAAAATGAATGAGAAACAAAGCTGTTTATTTAGTAGCTTTATTAAAAAAACAAAAAATTTGAGCTAAAGAAACACTAACAAGAATTTTGAAAAGCCAATCTCTGCTCTCTCATGTCTCTTTTTAGTGGCAGGGCAACATCAGTTCTATATCATCTGAAACTATTTTACTGTCTTTTATTCTATTCATTAATTTTTATATTTTACCTAAATTCAATCATACTGGCTATACATAATATGAATTCCTATCTACTAGACTATTAATCCAGAAATCCCAGCCATTTCCTGGAAAATATTTCCCTTAACTGATATTTCATTCATTGAGATTCATATTGATAGTTTCAATGAAAAATCCGTTAACTGGAATTCTATACAGTTATTAAAAAAAAATTTTTTTTGCGAATGTTTCTTAAAAACAAAATATCAAAAATGAATTCTTATAATCTTAATCTAGTTTAAAATTTTAATTATTCTGACAGTAATTATCAGCACATTCCAATATTCCTATCAATATACACAGGAATTAACAAAAAACAAATATTCCCTAAAACTTTGAATACTAGTCAGAACTAGATTTCTATCATGATTACTTATGTTTATATTTGCTTTCAGATAAATCAATCCATTGTCACAAAACACTTAAGGTAGCTTCTAGGAAGGAGTAGTTGTGTGCTAAACTCCTACCCCTCTAAGTCACCCTTGGATCTTTAATCTACTCCTCTGCATAGTATCTATTTTTTTCAGTGTAAACATGATTGATTGTTATTGTTTGTATTTCCAGTGGCATCATAGGAGGCATTGGAACTGTCTCAACCAACATGGCAGTTGGACTCATCATGATATTTATTGGAATATTTTTTGCTCTAGTTTCTGTTATTACTTTTGCACTACTTGTTAAGGTACAGTTGACATGTAAACTTTTTACCACCATCATCATCATCATCACCATTATCATTAATACTACTACTTCAATTTATGGTTGCTGCTACCACTGCTGCTAATTAAGCCTAAGCTGATGTATCCATAGCAACAGCATCTTTGTTGTGGTCATTGTGCTTTTATATTGTTATGCAAAAATGATTGACTGCCTGCCTTATTTTATTCTAACATTCAATTTTACTGTAGTTTTTTATTTGGTGGTTATAGGTTTGTCTCTTGTTTTTGTAATTTTAATTTTAATATCACTTGGAGATAATCTAAAAAAAAGAAAATGTAATCAATTTGAAAATCTCAATTGAGATTTTTTTTTCCCCCAGTGTCCCTCATAACCTCTCAAACCACATATACCTTCATATTATTTTTATTGAAACCTATACAATTAAATGATTGAATATTATAGATTTCAAACTCTGTATAAAATTAACAAATTTAGTTTCAAAATCAACTCACTTTTCTGAGAATAAATTTTCTGTAGCGTATGTTTTTATTTTGGTTCTAGAGTTTTCAGCTTTCATAAATTGAATGATAATAATTCTTTATAATATTAGTTCATTTAATTTGTTTTGTCTTTTAAGAACAAAATTTTATTCAAAGTAACTTAACTTTTATCTGCATGTGTTTAATTCAGGATTTACACCCAGATTATGAAACTGACTGAAATACTTCTAGAATTTTGATTTCAAGGGCAGTAACTGTTCATATTGCATTGATTGGAAAAACATAAAATTGTTACTTAATATATTTCTTCATATGAAAAAATATAATCAAATTATTCAATCCTGAAAGTATTCAACTGATTTAGACTAATTTACTTTTTTCAAAATAAAATAAAACCTTTTTTATTTGCTGATTTTACATTTTTTTATTTTAATATGTTAATAGTTAATTTTTTTTCTTTTTTAGTAAGTTTTATGGCATACCCGAGGGGTGTATGCTTATTCTTACTCAACTTTTTACAGTTTTACCAATGAAAACAAATTAAAAAATACCAGATAAATTAACAATTTTCTCAATTTTTGAAAAAAAACTTTTTTTTGTTTTTTACTTTAAAATAAAATTCTGTATATTATTGAAAAGTAAAAATGAAGAAATAAAAAGTTTTTTATTTGATATTTTTTTAAATTTGTTAGTTTACCGAATATTTTTTTTAAAATTCAATTTAATCCAATCGGTAAAAATATAAAAAATAGAGTAAGAACATTTTTTTTTATAAATATAACTTTTTCTTATTCATGTGTAAAAATGAGAGGATACAATAGTCAAAAATGTTAAGTGTTTTTTTTTTATTTACAAAAAACCCTTATTATACCCAAATGTTATAAAATATCCTTCTTGTTTATAAGAAATAG
>JAYKTE010148822.1:0-13068 GCA_036873565.1 Xipholeptos notoides | reverse complement strand
AAATTTAAACGTCATAGAAAAAATGACGTTTTTGTTATGACGTATTATTATGACGAATTAGTCATCTTTGGAAACGAGGCTTTAAAGCAAGCAAGCAAGCAAGCAAACAAACAAGCAAACAAGTTCGATACAGTTTTAGTATAATAAGAGATACAGGGGTCGGACAAAATAATGGAAACCCCTGAGAATATTGCATCAAATGTAAAATACTTATATTAATTGAAAAAAATTATCAAAATGTTGTTTTTGGATTTTTAGTTGTCTTGAATTAATTGGTTAAATTTATTTTTTCCGTCAGATAGTTTATAATAGCAAAAAGAATTAAAATGATAGGTCTATTAGATTTTAGAAATGTCAAGTGTTTCCATTATTTTGTCTAACCCCTGCATATATATAAACTGGACGACCTACCCAGGGTGAGTAGAGTAGTTGAGTTTAATAACCTTTCAAAATCTATTGGGTCATCCTATGTCCTAACTGCAGATATATATTATATTTTTTGTACCCGTTTCTATGCAACAAATTCTGCTGGGGAAGTCTGCTTGGGACAGTGGATAGGCAATCAGACTTTTTAATTGTAATAGGTGAGTTTGAATCCAGGTTGTTCCATTTATACTCTTGATAAAAGTATGACTTCAAACATTCCCTCCCACTAGTGATTAAATAGTGCACATTGTGTTATTCAAAAGATTATGTGTGGGCAAAATTAACGTTTATCAAAAAATGATTGTTCTCAGCATTAAATGACATAAAAAAGTCGATGTGATTTAGTCCCTTTCTTTTCTTTTCTTCTTTCTTTCTGATTTAGTTTCCCTGATCCAATACTTTTCTGATTGTATCCAATGTCTTAATTAGTACGGAGGTCTGTAAGATATTTATTCTTCCATTGATCCTAAAGTCATGCAGTCTTCCATCTAGGTCTTTTGAGGTTGTACTTACGGCTAATCGGTATTACTGTATTTGTTATGGTCCTGATGTTCTTTAGTTCTTTGACCATCTAGATATTCATTAATCTTTTCTGTTTCTTTTATTTTTGCTCTGTGGTCAGCCGATACAGCCAATTCCACTATTTGGCATATCTTTTCTTTCTTGTTGATGATTAGCAGTTCTGGTTTTCTTACTTGGATTGGTCTGATTGTCTGTATTTTATCAGTTACATGCAATGGAATTACCATTCTAAACCCCAAGCATCTTTCGAACCTATAGACAATGTGATGCGAAACAAATGCTCTAATGATTGGCCCATGACACAGTTAGGTGTTCATAAGGGCAATTTCTACTGCTTCACTCTTAATTGCAGCCATGCTCTTCTCTTCAAAAGCTGATATATTTTATAATTACCATAGGTATTCTGAGACAAAACCTAGGTAAGAATACTTCCAGACACACAAAGTACATCTATGTAAATTTTTCAGAAAATCAGTTCAGCTGTTTTAGAGCTTATTTGGAACAAACATATACATGCAGACATATGTGCACATAAAAATGGCCTTGAGCCTAACATGGGTTGGTGCTTAACCAAGTAAATATATAATATACATGCAGACACAATGACAGACAAAGTTCCATTTATATGTATGGTTAGATTTATTATTTTTAGATAAGGTTAAATTTGAAGTGTTGCTCCGATTAAATCACAGATTCTGTTTGGTCAATGCCTCTCCATCGTCCCACGACTCGGTCTTACTGGATGAGATGTTTAGCAGGAACCAAATATCCAAATACTTTCTTCCACTTTCAGAAATGGAGTCATGCTTACTGTTGGAAAGAAATATTTTTGGAACATTTAATTGGAAATAATGAAAACTGGGGAAGAAAAAACGTGGGAGGGAGGAAACATTTTCTCGAATTTGCCATTACTGGCAAAGTTATAACTTGAAATAGAACTGCATGTTTACTTTTATATATTTTTTCTTTTCTCTCTCTATTTATCTCTCTTATTTATATATACTAGCAGAACCTGTCGAAATTCCACGGTAGTAGAAAATTTTTAAAACACACAATAAAATAAAACAAATATAAAATGATTTCCATAAAAAGAGAGCAATTAATAATTGATAATTTGTTCCTCTCTAATTACTGTTTGTGATTATAATTGTTATCTGTGGCACTGGACATACAGACGCACAAGTAAATTAATATTTCGATACATATATACAAGAAGCCCACTTGGGACAATGGATAGGCAATCGGACTTCCAAATCGAAACACGAGTTCAAATTCCAGTCATTCTGTTTACATTCATATTTGCACTAATACTCTTGGAAAAAGTATGAATCTCCACATAACATCCAGCTATGGATTAAATAGTGCATATTGTGATATTAAAATAAATATTGACAAAAAGAACGTTTAACAAGAATAATAATTCTCGGCATTAAATGACCTAAAAAAATTGATATGCTGTAAATACATGGGTAGCAGAGGTGGGGCAGTGGTAAAAGATCGTATTAAATGAGTTCAAATCCCAGTTAAAACTGTTTCATTCACTTTCAGCTGTCTTGGGCAGATGAGACTTGTTAACTCAGTAGAGTAACTCATCTATGTGTAAGGATAACACTGATTACAAAAACCCAGGTGGATGAGGCCAGTCAACTCATATAGAAACTCATCTAGGTGAGGAGCAACACAGATTACAAAAAGCCTGGTAATATGATGAAAACATAAAACTTGTCTTGAGCCTAACTTGGTTTGGTGCTCAACCAAGTATTCAATATATATATAAATATAGACTGTCGGCAGCCCTAAAATTTAACTAAACCTCAGTGATGAATATCTTTTTGCATCTTCTTGCTGCCATGTCAGCAGTATTTTCATTTTAAATAATTTAGACATTTGTTTTGTTTCTCTTTGTTTTGTTCAATGTTTTTAAATCATACATTGATTAAGACCATTAATTTCAAATAAACTTACACATACAAACCACAAAGGGCAGCGAGGTTGGAGCAGTGGAAAAAGCTTGGTCTTTGGAATCGTATTACAAGAGTTCAAATCCCAGTCAAAAACCACTACATTCACTTTCAGCTGTCTCGGGCAGATGAGGCTTATTAACTCGGGAGAGTAATTCATCTAGGTTAAGGGCAACACTGATTACAAAAGCCCAGGGCTATAATGAGCACATACAAATGACTTTGTGCCAAACTTCGGTTCGTGCTCGACCAAGTAAATATAATACAAACCATAATTTCATATAAATAGTGAGTCAGTCTTTTTTTTGTTACTAAAGTTACCCACTGGGGAAGTCGACTTGGGCCAGTGGATAGGCCGTCGAACTTTGGACAAAAAAATAATGTTTACCAAAAATAATTGTTCTTGGCATTGGCATATCATGCCATAGAACACCAACAAATAAACAAAGTTACCCACTAAAAGAATGGTTTACAGCAAGGTGTTTTGACTGGTCTGCAAGCCTGATTACCAATGGCTCTATTTTTAACATGAAAGAAGAGGCCTTCGAATTCGGTACTAAGTCAAAACTTCCACTTGTAAAAAGGTCCAATTTGCAAAAAGGGCCATTCCCTTTTGGCAAATTGAACCTTTTTGTCAGTGAACAATTTGACCTGAAATCTCAAATTCATCCAAATGCCTGATCCATCCACCACTTACCCCTGCAACGTACCCTATTTAAGTTACTGGATCTTTCAATGGACCATGTTGTATTCTCATCTTATCATACCCCTCCTCTTTTAAAATGCCATAATTTAATCCATTTCACTTCAATTAATTTTTTTTACTTCATTTTGTTTTATGTTTTTAATTTCTTTAAGGAATAGACCATTTTTGCACTGGACAGAAGATTGATAACCATATTTTGTTTGTATTATCCAAGTAGGCAGTTGTACTTTGGAATTGTAATACGCAAGTTTGAATCTCAGTCATTCCGATTACCTTCACATTTGGATTAATACCCATGAGAAAGGTACAAATCCGCATATTTCTTCCAGCTATGGATTAAATTGGGTGTCTTCTGTTATTCAAAAAAACTATGTGTGGACAAATAAATGTTTATCAAAAATGATTGTTCTTGGAATTAAATGACCTAAAAAAGTTGATATGCTGTAAAACAAAACAAACAAACAATTCTAAGTGGGTATTCACAGTGAAAATCGAGAGTGCTAGGATTGGTATTGGATGGTTTTTGATGTACGCTAGTTGTAAATTTGTTGCATATTTTTATTGAAATCCTTTGAGATGATGCTTCATTATCTATGTATTTTATTCTATTTGAGCCCTGTTGTCCTCATCTTTACAGTGGATGTTGTTTCACTGTACTTTGGCCAATCTATCCTCTGGCCTCCTTCAGGTGAAAAATGCCAGAGGATAAGTTGGCTGAAACTTGGTGAAACAGCAACAGCTGTAAAGATGAGGACAACAGTCCACAAATATAATTGTAAATTCATTGTTGTCGATATGAATGTAAACCCCCATAATCACAGGCACGCAGGCTTACACACACAAACCCACATACACTTGCACACATAAGCACATACATAAATGCGTGCACACACATACAGGCACATACACACACTCGCATGCATACACTCACACCTATACACACATGCTCACATAAACCAACACACTTCTATCCGTTTTGTATTTTTTATTATTTTAAATGCATGACCTTTAACCTTCAAATCATAGCAACTTGCAACTAATTAAAATATGGGAGGAATCGGATTTTTCAAATTTTAATATTTTCTGTTTTATTTTTGCTAAAATACAGAAGGAATAGGATTTTTCCAATATAAGTATTTTCAGTTTTATTTTTGCTAAAATATTAGCATGTATTTTTAGGTTTCTTTTTTGTTTCCTTTTTTCAAAATTTAATGATGAATGTCGTTGAGCAGGAAGATCTCTCCTTACCCGTTTGGGCTCAGATCGGTCTACCTGTTGTTTATAGACTTTTCGCTATCTCAGAGTATTCTAAGACACCCAGTCCTCACCCAAGGGGGTAACTCTATTTGAGGACGTTTTTCACCTGTTCAGATGGTGTGAGCAAGTGGACATGTAGAAGTGGGTAGCGAATGTCATTTAGTTCAAAGTCCTTGATGAATTCGACTGTTCATGTCAAGAACCGCCGACCGGGCCTGGTACGGTACTTGGCATTCTAAAGTGGTCACCCATCTTAGTACGGAATAGGCTCTATGTTGCTTAACTTTGGTGACTGTTATCTCCAACATGATTTGACAGTTCAAGATAAAGGTTGAATCAGAATAAAGAAAATGATTCTAAGAAATTAGGCCTGCTTTTTTTTCTGCAAAATAAATATTTATTTTTCTGGAAATTATTTTTCTTAATCTTTCAATACATTATGATGACTAGAATCTCCATCATCTTCATCCTCACCATCGTCATCATCTACATTATGATGACTAAAATGATGATGATGATCATCATCATCATCATAATTATGATGACTTAAACTACCATCATCACATGCATTACGATGACTGATATTATTATCAACATTATATACATTGTGATGACTAAAATCATAATGAACACTTGATACATACATTATGTTGACTTAAATCACCATTATTATCATATACATTATGACGACTAAAATCATCATTATGATATACATTATAATGATTAAAATCATCATCATCACGTACATTATGATGATGAAAAGTATCATCATCATATACATCATGATTTTTCATTTCATGTATTGATACTGAAGCAATGATTAAAGCTTAGTCTTTGGGATCGTATTATACAAGTTCAAATCCCAGTCCAAACTATTACATTCACTTTCAGCTGATGAGGGTAGATAAGGCTCATTAACTTGGTGGAGTAACACATCAATGTGAAGGACGATACTGAGTCCAAAACCTGGTGAGATGAGATGAAACCTATTCACTCTAGGAGAGTAACTCATCTAAGTGAAGGACAACAGTAATTCCAAAAAGTATGGAAATGTAATAAGCCTGTAAAACTGGCCTTTTGCCTAATTTGGTTTGGTTCTTGACCAAATATATATCATATAATATTATAACTATTAAATATTGGGATTGATGCCACAATTCAATTTTCTGGAAAAAAGTTATATTCTAATTTAATTTTCTCAAAGTCACATTAATATTTGTTCTTAATCATACACCCAGGCAACACCGAGTACACCTGCTAGTATATATATACAAAAGTGATCTCTGTCTGTCTAAGGAACGGTCTCTACCAAACTACTATGCCTATTTTTGGTTTAGAGACTTTAAATTTGATATATTGTGCATTCGGATATGTAGAACAAAAATTAAATGGTTTTGAGCTGGACTAAATAGCTACTAAGGCGTCAAACTTGAAAAATTGTATCATTGCGGACCCATAGCATCCTCTGTCTGGGAGTTATATTGGTTACTTGGGGTGTCAATATAATCGCAGTTTACTCAAATAATTTTTGTCTTTTAAAAAATTATGGCAGTTTTCTTAGAAAGAAAAAAAGACAAACTTTGAAGTACAAAAATCACAGATCAAAATGAGCACAAAACGAGCTTCAAAGCAACCCGTAAGCAAGGCAGGGTAATATTTCTAGTCCAGTGGTTCCAAACCTTTTCTTATTCCTGACCCCTAAAGAATTTTGGCTTTGACCTTGCTTCCCCTACAATTTAAACTTTGGTCTGAATGCTTTGATCCTTGGTTTTATGTTCATTTTGATTTGTGTTTTTTGTAATTTCAAATTTTTTCTACTCAAAATCAATTATAAAGTGTTTCCTAGGTCTGAATATATCAAATTTCAAGTGTTTAGACCCAAAATTGGCAGAGTAGTTTGGTAGGGACCGCATCGGTTTAATCTTTTAACTTTGACCCCTGAGCAAAAGCATTTCCGACTGAAAACTGACTAAAAAGCTTACCCCAGATCTGAATACCCTATATATCACATTTCAAGTCTGTAGACCCAAAATTGACAGAAGAGTTTGATAGAGACTCATTATCCACACAAACACACACATATTTTTGCTTTTATAGTTATAGAGATATTAGACTTACAGAAAAGCAATATCATAGATTGATATTTAAATCAAATTTACAAAAATAATAACTCTTGCTTGAAATATATGCAATATACTTCTTGCACCATGTGAAATATTGTCTCACACTTTTGGTGAGTGTGAACACCCAAGGTTGGGAACCATTGTTCTATTAAATAATTATATCAAATAACCATAGAAAACAAAGGAAGCAATATAAACTAGAATTACTGTTTTTATTCCCAATAACTGTTACTACTTCTATTCTTTGTGGTGGCACCCACTATGAATGCATTCTCGTGTTAATACTCCCACTACCCACTACTATTACTTTGATTCAAATACTATAACTATTCCTTCTCTCCCTATACCTGCCGGTATAGTGGGGGGGGGGGTTGAAAAAAAATCAATATTATTCTCTTTTACCATAGCAACAACATATCAAATAGTTACGGCAAGCGAGCTGTATATATCTAAAACTGAGTCACCACTGTCATTGAGCTTATGGGTATCTTAATTTTGCTTAAATTAATTCCGAGTTCTCTTCTGCTAATGCACTTCAATTTTATGTTTTACTAGAAGAATGTTTCCCAAAGTGGGCAGTACCAGCCCCCTGGGGGTGCTGCTTTGATATGGAGGGCAGTAATGCAAAAAGGGGTGGTAACCCAAAAATAAACAGTTGGGGGTCAGTAACTAAGAAGTCATCAAAAACAAGCTTTGAACTACATTTCAGCTGACTCTTAAAATTGGCCAAACGGCGTCTTTACCTCAAGAAAATAAACACATATTTTTTCTCTCTAGTTTTTCGGTTTGTTATTTGTCTTTCCAAATAATTAGATTATTATTGAATTAAATCTAACGACCATGTTACGACTCCCAATAAGTTTATAACACTCAAATTTTATGTAGGTTTTCCAAGCTTTTAATAACTTTGTCATTTAATGCTGGAAAACTTTTTTCCCTCCATTAACATGTTACACTTTGTGTTTTTTGTAATTCCAAATCCTATAAATACGAATGCTATAGTGGACTTACCTACCCTTACGATAATGAACTCTTCTCCCTCTATAAATACAAGTCTTGTTATGGTGGACTAACCCACCCTTATGATCATGAACTCTTCCCCTCTTGTCTTGTTATGGTGGACTTACTTACCCTTATGATAATGAATTCTTCCCCCCTCTATAAATACGAGTATGGGTAGTGATGAGAGAAGAAAATTGGTAGTAAAGAAAGATAAGAAAAAGAAGTGAGTTTTTTCTTGGCTATACCTCCTGTTAAAACTATTATTACTACATGTGTTCTTGCTATAACTATAGTTAACATGACTTCTTCATACAGGTCTAATGTACTCTACAACTTATCCACAACAAAGAATTCATGAATGAATGAATGATTATCTAAACTCATTAGCAGCAGCACTAGTTGTAGTTGCAGTAGGAGCAGCAGCAGTGGTTCTTCCTATCTTGTACAGCCGGTGTTTTGGTTTTAGGTGATCACCACTACTAATTATTTCTAGTGTTATATTATTAATGTTATAATTATAATCATTATTAATCAATTTTTGTATATCTACTCATAGAATCATTACTAGTGTAATTATTATTAGTGATTATATTATTAATTTCATAATTATGATTGTTATTATACAATCTCTATATATCTATTCATAGAATTACTACTAGTGTAATTATTATTAGTTATTATATTATTAATTTCAGAGTTATTAATTAATAATAATAATTATACAATTTCTGTATATCTGCTCAACAACAGCAGCAGCAGTATGGTCAAGTCACTTTGGAGACACTGGTTCCTGTCAGATCTCCCAAAGTTAAGCAACATGGAGCCTGTTCAGTACTATGGTGGGTGACCACTTAGGAACGCCAGGTCAGTTGGCTGTTTATGGCACAAGCAGTCAAATCCATTAAGGATTTGGAACTGAGAGACGTGCCTTCTCCCCAGCCGCCTCCAACGCATAGGCACCTACTCCCTCACTCCGACTGACTAAGCCTGCTGCTTAGTGGCTAAAAAAAGTCCTCAAATAGCGTTACGTCCTTGGGTGAAGACTGGGTATCTTAGAGATTGCGAAAACTCTAAAAACAACAGGAAACTGATTCGAGCTCATAAGGAGAGGTCTTCCTGCTCAACAACAACAGCAGATTATTTTTTTCTCTCTATCTTATTCCTCTAGCCTTTAAGACTTTTTTCTTTTATCCTTGATCTTATAAATCGCTCTTTAGTTTAACGATAGTTATAGCAGTATATCCCAGTGTTGCTCGCACACTTCAGAAAATTTTAGGTATAGCAAAAAATACATATACATTTTTTAATCAAATAATAACGTTATGATTAAACTCAAAATCTTGCATAACTTATATCATTGTGCTGGACAACTATTTCAATCTTTTGGATCTTATCAATGACATGCAATGTTGTTACCATTCCAAACCCTAAGTGAGATTCGAACCTGCAGACCATGTTGTATGAAACAAATGCCCTAATGACTGGCCCATGACACAGTTATGCAATGATGCATTCATAATGGCAATTTTTATTATTTTACTCTTAATTGATGTTCATTCTAGAAGCTGATTTTTTTCAATAATTATTGGAGATATTCTGAGATAAAACCTAGCTAAGAACACTCCCAGACACATGTAGTACATCTGTGTAAATTTCCAAGAAAATTGGTTCAGCCATTTTGGAGTCCATGAGGAATGAACATACAAGCACAAACACAACAAAGTTCCATTTATATATAAGGTTAGATTATTGTTTATGCAATTTGTATTTTGATTATTATTATTATTATTATTATCATTATTATTATGTATATCTGCTCAACAACAACAGTAGCAGCAGCTCAAATCCAATGATGCTTTCTCTATTTATTCCATGAATCAAACATTTGCAACATAAATTAGTTGTAATTGTGTCTGTTCTGGCATTGTTCGAGACCGGTTAAGAATCCTTAGGAAAGGCAAATTATGTGGATTCCATAGCTTGATGATCTCATTAAGACCTTGAGGCATTAAGAGAAAAAAAAAATATGAAAAATAGATAAAACAAATAAATAGATAAATAAATGAATAAAAGTAATAATAATGAGAATAGCTGATATAATCGGAAAAGTATTGGACTGTGGAAACTAAAACCATGAAGAAAGGAATGCAGCAAGAGAAAAGATAAAAAAAAAACACACACACATATACATGCACACTCACACACACACACTCACACACACACACACACAAAATGTACATGCTTGAAGAGAGAGAACACACAGTCGCTGAGAATCAAGAAGAGACTTTTTGTCAATCTGACTCCAGTAACGGTAACTGGTTTCTAACAGCATGAAAGCGCTGATAGTGAGAACTAAAAATAATAATAATAATAATAGGGAGTTTACAATCATTGACTATAAGTAATTCTAAGATGCTGGAGTGCTAGAGGAGACTTATCCTGTGCTTTGAGGAAGCACCACCAGGCCTTGGCAGAGTCCAGACTCTGCCAGTGACAGGTTTGATGACTGGATGCATTAGAGTGAAAACCCAAGGAAATGCAGCACCATATAGTTTTCGAATGGAATGGAGTGGGATTTAAGACTTTTTTGTCACTCTGACTTCAATGAAAGCCACTAGTCACTAACAGCGTACTAGTGTTGAACGTGACTAGTGTGAGAAGTCTTAATAATAATGAAGTGCATTCCATTGGACACTCATCAAATCACAGACAAACAAAGATTATTTTCTATTTGTTTTGTCACAATATTTGATGAGTTTCGATGATTATCATTATTATTGTACTATCCAGGACTTCTATTCTCATCTTTATTGCTTCATTCACATATTGTCTTTGCTAGTCTGAATTTGTGATATGAGATTTAATGGATATCATTATTCAAATTTTTCAGACTTCAATTCTCTTCTTTATTCTTACATTCATTTCAATTTTGTTTTTTGATTGCCTTCTTTTGTAAACTAAGTTTTGATGATTACATTATTCAAATTATTTGGACTTCTATTATTATCTTTATTCTCACATTTACTGAATTTTTTTTGCATAATGATTTTGAAAATTAACTTTTGATGATTTCATTATGCAAATTATTGGGTTTTTTTAAGAACTTTTTAAGAACCTTTTTTATTAATACACAAGTTTATTTACAATTTTATTTTAAAATAAATCTGCTCTTATTTTCACTAACAATAACAAACACCATCTTTTTAAGAACCTTTTTTATTAATACACAAGTTTATTTACAATTTTATTTTAAAATAAATCTGCTGTTATTTTCACAAACAATAACACCATCTTTTTAAGAACCCTTTTATTAATACACAAGTTTATTTACAATTTTATTTTAAAATAAATACTGCTATTCTTATTTTCACAAGCAATAACAAACACCATCTTTTTAAGAACCCTTTTATTAATATACAAGTTTATTTACAATTTTATCTTAAAATAAATCTGCTCTTATTTTCACAAACAATAACACCATCTTTTTAAGAACCTTTTTTTATTAATACACAAGTTTATTTACAATTTTATTTTAACATAAATCTGCTCTTATTTTCACAAACAAACACCATCTTTTTAAGAACCTTTTTTATTTATATACAAGTTTATTTACAATTTTATCTTAAAATAAATCTGCTCTTATTTTCACAAACGCCATCTTTTTAAGAACCTTTTTTTTTTTTTTTTTATTAATACACAATTTTATTTACAATTTTATTTTAAAATAAATCTGCTTTTATTTTCACAAACAATAAAAAACACCATCTTTTTAAGAACCTTTTTTATTTATATACAAGTTTATTTACAATTTTATCTTAAAATAAATCTTCGCCTTCCTCTCCTCCCGACTATCATTTTTTTTCTTTTTTACCTTTTTCTTTTTTTTCTTTTTTTTTTCTTTTTTTTTCTCTTTCTTATTTTTTTTCTTTTCTTTTTTTTCTTTTTTCTTTTTTTTTCTTTTTTTTCTTTTTTGCTTTTTAATTAAATTATTCTTTTTTTCTTTTTTTTTCTTCTTTTTTTCTTTTTTTTCCTTTTTTTTCTTTTTTTTCCCTTTTTTTCTTTTTTCTTCTTTTTTTCTTTTTTCTTTTTTCTTTTTTTTTCTTTTTTGCTTTTTAATTAAATTATTCTTTTTTTCTTTTTCTTTTTTTTTCTTTTTTTCTTTTTTTCCCTTTTTTTCTTTTTTCTTTTTTTCTTTTTTTTTCTTTTTTTCTTTTTTTTTCTTTTTTTTCTTTTTTTCTTTTTTTTCTTTCTTTTTTTTTCTTTTTTTCTTTTTAATTAAATTATTATTTTAATAAAAGCGACGAACGATGTTTTTTTTTCTTTCTTTCTTTTTCTTTTTTTCATTTTTTCCTTTTTTCTTTTTTCTTTTTTTTCTTTCTTTTTTCTTTTTTTTCTTTTTTTTTTCTTTTCTTTCCCTTTTTGTTCTTTTTTCCTTTTTCTTTTTTTTCTTTTTTTTTCTTTTTTTCTTTTTTCCTTTCTTTTTTTCTTTTTTCTTTTTTTTCTTTTTTTTCACTTTTTGTTCTTTTTTCCTTTTTCCTTTATTTTTCTTTTTTTTTTCTTTTTTCCTCTTTTTATCTTTTTTTTCTTTTTTTCCTTTTTTTTTTCTTTTTTTTCTTTTTTTCTTTTTTTTCCTTTTTTTTCTTTTTTTTTCTTTTTATCTTTTTTTTCTTTTTTTTTCTTTTTATCTTTTTTTCTTTTTTTTCTTTTTTCCTTTATTTTTCTTTTTTTCTTTTTTTTTCTTTTTTTTTCTTTTTTTCTTTTTTTTTTTAATTAAATTATTCTTTTTAATAAAAGCGACGGACGATCGTGTTTCGGGCATTTTTACGATTTCTTTATCACAAAAAAAAAAAATAAAAAAAAAAATACAATAAAAATAAAATTCCTTTACCCAAGAATGTGACCCCGAATATCACGGCCAATCATCGGAGACATTGAATTTTTTTTTTTTTTTTATTTTTTTTTTAGATGCCATCAGGGTCTCAAATGACTTTTCTTTGGGAGAGACTAACTAACTTGCCAAAGAGGGTGGGATAAAAACGGGAAAAGATGAAAGAACCCCTAAAATATTACT
>JAYKTE010148712.1:0-13072 GCA_036873565.1 Xipholeptos notoides | reverse complement strand
AACGGTTTAAACACAGAGACATAGTTGTCGGAACTTTTCATATATATATATGAGATAGAGAGAGAAAAAACTAAAAAAACTTGGAGACCTTATTCCAGAATAGATTTATTTCAGCTTTTCAAAAATAACTATAATTTGTTTCCCTATCTTATATTTTCTGTCTTAAGATATTAAAGTGCTGACTTTTAGTGTAACGCTCCATTTGAATAATTACTGAACTTTTGCTCACATGCAGGTCTTAGTTACTTTTTGAAATCACCAAGGCATTAGCTAAAAGTGAAATCTTTATATTTGTCTATCTTTAAAACACTCAAGTGTTTAGCTAACAATTATACTCGCATCAGGCCGACAGATGTCTAATAAATTTGTGGGATACCATTCCGGACTGAGTCTCTTCTTTCGAGCATCTGTTGCTTCTGATGTTATGATATCTTTTCGGGCATTGAATCTTATTGGGTTTTTGGGGTGAAGCAGAAAAGAAGCAGTAAAGGCGCAACAAATTCTACCGTCAGCTCTTGCAAATTCTTTTTACATTTTTTTTTTTTCACCCCCCTATTAACTGCTAATTTATTTTTAATCTTGAAACCCATTATAACTCTATTTATTTCAGATCTACTTCTTGAAGATTTATTTATAGGTTTATTTGTATTTTTATTGCTCATTTATTATACTATTCCTCTTTTTATATAATCTACATGAATAAGTGCAAAATTTGTGCCTATTTTTCTTACTAATCATGTTAAAAATGCAGTTTATGTAATGAAGCCCAAAGGTACATACATAAACCTAAACATGTTTAAAATGTGGATAATAGTTTAAACACTGTGAAAGAAATTAACTTCATCTGAAAAGAATTTAAATAAATTTGCTTGTTATTGGCTGAGGTTCTTATAGCAATCTGTTGGGTTATTCCAAGTCAGACACCCTACCATTTTTAAAAACTGTGGGGTGTGTGTTTAGAAAAAAACATAGTTTCTTCCAGTAAGATGATGCTCTTCTCCTCTTCAATTAGGATATAAAAACTTACCTGGATTCATCTATGCCAGACAAATGAATTGGACTTACGAATTTAGAGGAACTGTAGAATTTCCTGCTAGTTTACTA
Source organism: Xipholeptos notoides (assembly GCA_036873565.1). Lineage (NCBI taxonomy): Eukaryota > Metazoa > Mollusca > Cephalopoda > Idiosepiidae > Xipholeptos > Xipholeptos notoides. The sequence continues at coordinate 11,968 of JAYKTE010148712.1, read as the reverse complement.
GATTTAACACTCTTGGATTTTTATTTTTTTTTTATTTTAGAATCTTTAAAAGAACAAATTTCATCAACCTTTCAAATTTTTGTTTTCCACTGTTTCTACAAAAACTGTTTAGTCTTTCTCTGATCATCTTTGCTTAACCTTCTCTTGTTGCATTGGCAAAATTTATTTTGTAGATTTTTATATGTATCCACATTTTCTTTCTCTCTTTTTGGAGGGTGGAGATGGATTTTTTGTTTTGTTTAATCAGATGTACACATAAGTAACTGTGCAAAGTTTTAGCTGAACTTGACTAATGTCCTATGCTGATTCTGCAGAATTTATATAAAAGCAAACATCAGAAATAGTGGGGTGCTTGGCTAGGGGGTTGAGGGAATGGGGAGGTGAACACATGGTTTTGGTTTTCTTTAAAAGGAACAAATTTCATCAATTCCTTTTTATTTACAATCACATATCTTACTTAACTGGTTAACTTGAGCAGTGAAGGTTGGGCTCTTGGACTCTGGAATCATATAAGAGTTCAAATCCCAATCATTCACTTTTGGCTGCCTTGGGCAGATGAGGCTCATTAACTTCGGAAGTAACTCATTTAGGTGAAAGACAACACTGATTTCAAGACCCAGGTAGATGAGCCCCATCAACTCAATGAGTGTGACTCATCTAGCTGAAAAGCAATACTGATTACAAAAAGCCTAGGAATATGATGAACATGTAAAACTGGTCTTGTGCCTAACTTGGTTTGGTGTTCGACCAAGTATATATCATACTTTAACATATACTTTAACATCTTACAAAAAATATCATAGTGGGGAAACCCCATTGCAAAATTTAGGATCATGTAATGTGAATTCAAATCCCAGTCATTCTGTTTCATTTACTTTGCTAGTACTTTTGGTTAAGGTATGAATCTGCTTATTCCTTCCAGCTAAGGGCTAAATAGTATAACTACCATACTTCTCACAATTTCGCAATGAAAGAAAGACATTTATCAAAAATGAATGCTCTTAGCCTTAAATGATCAAAAAGGTTGGTATGCCATTAAACCAACCGACCATAACCATCATAGAAATACAGACATTTCATCCACCCTGTCTAAAAAGTTTGCAGCTTGTCAGCACTCCATAACAATTCATTCCCATTCTCAAATTTCAATTCTATCTTCCCTGACGCATCTTTTAATTCGTTTTTTCTTTTCTTGAAAGACACTCATTTTAATTTTTCATCTTATTGCATCCTTACCTATCCATAACCAACTTTCTTTTACACAAGTTACTATCCTTTATATAGTAGTTCAGTTTGTCCCACAAAACTTACATTTATTTGAATATTGGCTCCCCCCCTTTTTTTTTGTCCCAGTTTTCACTCTTCTCTTCATTGAGTTTGGTTCTTGTAAAGCTAAAAAAAGTAATAATGCTCTATAAGAAAGTTCAGTAAAATTTTACTCCCACACTAATCTTTTACTTATTTGTAGCCATAATTTGGTTAGTTGATTGAAAAAAAAGGTTTCTTAGGTTTTACCTATTTAAATCAAAGCTCAACTTTTTTATTTGTAGATCTGTTTTTTTTTGTTTTTGTTTTTTTAACTGTTTTACTCATTTTTATCATTATTGTTGTTACAATATTTCTGACAATAAAACCAATGTTAAGGACAAGACCAACGGTCTGAAAAATAAATCTACAAATTATCAAGCCTCACCCAAGGATTCCCCAAAAACTTTTTCTTTTTACAATGAGTACTGTAATTTCCTCAAGAAAAATAGTTTCTATGTTTACAACTTTCCGACAAAATTTCACCCAATAAAAAAAACAACCTCACCAAACTTGACAAATCTTATGTATTTCATCTCTGAAAAATTGTTTGGGGAAAGTTCTTTGGCATGGTGGTGTTTATTCTAATTGCATTGTTAACTTAAATGAATATTTGTTGAAAATGAATCCCATAAAAATACAGAAGTTTGTGTTTTGCAACATGGAGGTAGGAAATGATATATAAAAGAAAATATGAATTTCCTTATTCATAATAGTTATGGAATAAAAAGTTTAACTCCTGTTCTACTTGGTTTGGGAAAAAAGATGCTCATTGAAAATGATTGTTCTTGGCACCAGCTCAATAAAATGCTTGATATGCTATTCAACAAAACTAATCAAAACAAAATCTAAAATGCAAAGAATGTAAACACACACTACATAAAAATAAGGCAAAAGGGATTTTTTTTTTTTTTTATCTTTTCTGTCTTTCCCTTTCAGTCTTTCTACTCTCTCTCTCTCTCTCCCCCTCCAGGGGCATTAATTCATTGATTTTCAATTTTCATAGTTCTTGCTGCCTACTTCTTTACCTTGTATCAACCAAAAGCACCTGTACTCTATCAATCTTTGTCTTGTGAAAACTCAGATTGGATTGTTGTTGATCCTTACAAAAATGTGGTCTGAAGTCATTTTGGTTGTGGTAGTGATTTTTGGGTGGTAACTGTGTGACAGTTGACTAGCTGCCATCTTTGCAGCTGTTGTCACTTCAAACATTTATCTCCCAGCCAACTACCCATCTTCTATTTCCCCTATTCTCAGATCTCTGTCCCCAAGACTAAACATTTATCCTACATAAACAATGGTAATGAGGCTTCTACCAAAATTAGAAATTTTCATGTTTGGGATGATTGTTGCCCTTAGAAATTAGCCATAGAATTTGTTGCCAAAATTAAAGTGATGCTATTTTATAATCTCTTACTTACATAAAATTAATAAGATCATGAAAGTTATTTGATGGAAACTAATTTTATTCTTAACCCCTTAACAAGCAATGACAATTTAATTTGTCTTTATCCAAACTGTATCTCATCAAAAATGAGTGTTTCAAATAGCACTAAAAGACAAGTTCTCACACCCTTTATTAATTAGCATTAACCTTTTAGCTAGTAGTGACAATTTAACTTGGTTTCAAAATACAATTTGGGTAAAGACAAGTGCGAAATATCTTGTCAAAAATGAATTTTTCAAATAGGGCCAAAAAATGAATTCTGTAGCCCAATCCTAATCAACATTATTAATACTGTACAACAAATGTATAGGAACTTACAACTAGAAAAAAACCTTTTTGCTGAAACCTGCTGGTTATGGGATTAAACCATACTTAAATCGTTATTATTTATCCATTTTTAAGGGAATTATTTGTAAAATGTATTTAAAATTTCATCAATTACTATTATTTAGATAAGGATTAATTTATCAGTTTGAATAGTAAAATTGCATTAAACAAATAAAAAAACATTTATCACTAAAATACAAGCGAAGAATATATTGGCTAAAATTGCCTATTCAAAAGGATTGAGAAATAATTGAGACTTTAAGAACATAAGTTTATTTCTCACAAAACTGTTTTTATGATTTTGTCTATTATTATTAACAACACCTATTTCAAGTTGTATATAATATTAGCTAAAAAAAAACTCAGTTGGATAATATTATTTACAGTAACTGTTTCTGTTAACCCAACCAAAATATTGTAAGTAGTCATTCAAGTTTAGTCTTCACTATTCTCTTATCCTTCTTTTAGCCATTGCAGTGCATACATATATTGAGATTATTATTTGGGACCCTCGAAATATTTAATTTGTTTAATGAGAATTAGCCATTTTATATTTAGTGTGAATATTTTTTGTATGGAACATTGGAACAGTATAAAAAATAATTTTTGCAAGGTAGTTATGGGAAGCAAAACTACCTGTCCTATTCTTTACTTAACTCCATGCTTTTTTTCTCCTTTTCCATAGATTGCATTTTCTGAATAAGTTTTCTTTTGTGAAAAAAAAAAAAGATTAAAACCAAGTAAAGCTTGATTCACAACTAGTTGAAGGTTTTTATGATTTTTAAAATTTTTATTTGATTATTTATTCAAGCCTTGAGTTTAAAATAATTTTGTTATTACTAATCAGTAATAATTAGAATGATTTAAAGTATATAACATTTTTTTTTTTTTTTTTTAATGGCCTGTAGTTTAAGTGTAAAATTCTTATTTTTTCTTGCAACAAAATAAATCTATACACAGCCTGATTAGATTGATTATGAATTGTTATTAGTTACCATTGATAAATAAATGTGCTTTGTTTATTGGTTGAAAGAATTAAAAAAAAATATTTTCTGATTGAACCTAAAAGTTCATTTATCTAGAATTTCACTTTGATAATTCCTAATCTGTTAAAGGCCAAGTTTTTGAAAATGTATTTTGTTGCAAGAATTTGATTTTGTTGGTTTTACAAGATCTGAAAATGTTATTTTGTAATAATTATTTCTCAGGGAAATGAATGACAACTTCTAAGAGAGAAGATTAATGAGGCCAACATTGTATTGCTTTATTTCTTGACTATGAGTCATAATTTATAATAAAAAACATGATACATTTTTAGGGGCTTTTATTATTATTCTAACACTTCTGGAGCTAGATACATTTTTCAAATTGGAAATGAAGCAAGTGTGGGAGCTAAGAAATATTGTTAAATAAAATGTTAAATGATTTCAAAAACCTGTTATAGGCTTCCATGAGAAAAATATCAAAATCCAGTAACTGAAGTTTGGTAGGTTCTTTTTTAATTAATTTTGTAATTGGTTAAATGTATGCATCTATTGTAAATATAGTGGTCTCTTAGTGGCTACTACTAGATCAACACCCTAGTATGTTAATACAGAAAAGGAGCATTGGTATTAAGTCAAATTTAAAATTGAATTGACTAAGATCTATCGACAAAGAAATTACTAAAGCAACATTTCATTAAAATATTTTATTTATGACTATAATCTAGTAAAGCACTAGCACTGTGTATAAGGTAAATAGATTGATAATGAAGAAAATATAGGAAAAATAAGGGTATGACTAATACAATCTTCATATTCAAAAATAATACAATTCAATATTTGATAATACAGTTAAATAATAATAATCTTTTTTAAACAATCAACAGTGCATTCTCACTGCATTGCTAATTAAGATTTTCGAATTGAGAATTTTTGTTAGTTTTAGTTAGCTAAGAAAACAAAAACAAAAAAAAGCTACTGGATGAAACCACCTTCAGGCTGGAGAAAACCTAATTATGAACAAAATGCTGGGGCATCACAAATTATGTTAGTGTTTTTTTAATAAGACAAATTGATGTAGATAATATTTCTTTTTGACCTTTTAGAATTCAATTCCATTAAGTTCATTTGTGTATATGTATGTGTGTTTTCTCTATATTTTCTTTCTAGTAAAGAAAGGTCCCACTGCTTTATCTTTTTCACAGTCTTGCTTTCCTGCCTATAGTTGAAGTCAAGGATTTATTTAGGTTGTTAGGTACTGGAACCACCAAAATAAGGCCTGTGGTTTTGGTTTCCTCTTTTGAAAGGGTCATCTATAGGTCAGTATGTGTTCTAGCTTTCTTTCTCCCTAAGGGATTTCTGGTTTGTGCCAGCTTCCATATCTTCAGTTGACATGTTCTTCCTAGTTGCACACACATGCCTACTCTTACCTCCTTCATTTTAGTCTCTTCCTTCCTTTTTTACCTCTCTCTTTCTCTTCCTCTTTTTTACTTATTTTCTTTATGAAGCAAAAAAGGAAGTATAATTTTTTTTTCTATGAGGAAAAAAAAATAGATAGCTAATCAAAATAGTCTAAACCCTGTTTCTTTACCATTATTTTATTTATTGCCAACAGCACCAACACATACTCAGATATTTCAATTTCTTTTTTTTTTTCTTTCTCTTTCTCTAAGGATGTTTCCTTATAAAGACTTCAGATTTGAAGCACATGTTCCTATCCTGCTTAATTTTTCAGCTTACTTCCTAAACAAAGGGATTTATTTCGTTTATTTTTTTTTTTTCACCTATTCTTGCTACTCAGCTTCTTCTTTGGACTTAAAATTGGAAATTACTGGAAAACTTTACCATAAGCTCTAACTTAAGCACAATCACGAAGGGAAAGTGGTAAGTTTATTTAGGCCTTCTCTACAATAGTAAGAGGACCACCCAGATTCAATCCCATCCCAATAATAATTTCATATTAAGACATTATATGAAATAATTCAATTCAAATTCACAAAGTTCTTTTTGATTATGTATAAATTCTTTTTGCGTGATGAACACCAAAGCAAGAACCTAGTAGTCAACAAATGCTATCAATCCTGTATCCATGCTAAAGAATGAATCTTAAACCTATACATACATGCTCCATTATTAGTAAGCATTCCATTCTCCAATGGCACAAATTATCTGCTTAAAATACTTTCTAATTGTGTATATGTAGTGTCTGTCTTTTTGATATTGAGTGTGACAATTTAATACAAGGCACAAAAGTGCCTTGTATTAAATTTGAAAAAGAAAAAGAAGTGTTGCACTTCTTTTTCAAATTTAATGTACTTGCAAATGACTACTCTTCAACCCTGCCAAAGTGCAGCAAGTTTTAACACATAATTGGCATATTTGACTTATCTTCACAAGGTTTCTGCTTATGTGCTCTTCAGCCTTCTTTAGTTTGAATAATATCTGGAATGTGAACATAACAATGAAGATGAAATTAGAAGTCCAAATAACATGAATGAAGGTAATAGTCAGAAGTCCTCTAAAAAGAAAATTCAGACAATCAATGCAGATAGTGGGGGAGTTATGTACACACTTCTAGAAACTTTATACGATACTAGAACAACCTACATTAGGAACTTAAATCGCAAAACAAATAGATGAACTTAAAAAAAAAAAAAACATGAACAGAAATAGCCAAAAATAAATCAACTTTTTCTGTTATTGTCTGATTAACTAGTTTACAATACATGTTACAATCATCAGTGGTGAAACTTTTTTTTTTTTGATAATTTTTAACATTATATTAATATAACAATTAAAGCATCTAGAATTTGAATAAGACTTAATAACTCCCGGCACTAAATAAACAGAGATAAAATTTTTAAATTTCTAATAAAATATATAAAAATCTAACATTTTTTATTTGTATATAAAAAAAAAAGCAAAATTTAGAATTTGATAAGATACATAGAATTGAACCAAGAAAGATGTTAACACTTGAAAATACAGTAGAATGCAATAATTATTTTATTTATTTTACTTCTATGACTGCTTGTCTTTACTTTCCTGCTTTAAAAAAATATATATATTTTCAAATTATTGCACAAGTGCTCCTCCTTTGTCTGCCCCAATATCTTTTTATCTGTAAATCTACATAAGATCCCTCTGGTAGAGGGGTATATCTAAACATCAACTTTGATTTTGAATAAAGGTAATTGAGCTTTGGAATTGACTGGAAATGCTAGACACCACATATTGTTTATATAGTCTAGCCTTAGAAGAGTCAATTTAATAAGAAAGAAGCTTATGTACCTCTATAACAAAAATGGCTTGAATTGAATTGCACTATGGTCTATTTCCTTTTAATATTATAAATAAATCACAATAATTTAGGGTATCTTTTATTTAATTTTATTTTTCAAGTTATTATTTTTTTTAACTGCGTTGATATCAACTTTTTTAAACTTTTGTTATACTAGTTAGCTACATGTACTATAGCTTTATAAATCTGTTTTTTGTAAAATTAGAACAGCAGTGGTAAAAGCTTGACTCTGGAATCATATTACACACGTTCGAATTCCAGTCAAAACTATTGCATTCACTTTCAGCTGTCTCTGGCAGATTAGGCCCATTAACTTTGGAGTGTAACTCATTTAGGTGTAAGGATAACACTGAATCCACAACCCAAGTAGATGATACCCATCAACTCAATGGAATAACTTGTCTAGGTGAGGGGCAACACTGATTACAAAAGCTTACGGATATAATGGGCACGTAAAACTGGCCTTGTGTCTAACTGGGATTTGTGCTCCACCAAGTAGATATATCTTAGAATTAGAACCTAAGAGCAAAGATTACACTTTATTACTCAATTTGGGTTGTTTTTTTTATATATTTTCAAATTAAAAGCTAAATAATTTTTTCATATCAACCTATAAATTTTTTTAAATTTTTTTTTACAAAAATAATAAACTGATGTAGTGAATTTTCCATTTTACCATGTCAAAGCATTGGTTTTGAGTTTAGGTTATATAATGGGACTGTTTGGTTTAAAATCACTAAACATTAATCCTGAAAACAGTATTAATACTAAATTATAAGTTATAGTTCTGAAAGATTATTTTTAACTATTGATAATCAACCATCAGAATAAATTGTTTTTTTATCATATCTTTTGTTTCCAGCTCAACTAGATTCAACTGCTATTAAAGTTCAATCTCTTAGATCCGCCTTTATACTTTATAGTCCTTAAAATCAAAGATCTTTTTCCTTCCTTTGACTAACATCCAAACTACTCCCCTCCCGATCTTATGCATTCTTGTTTAACTAAAGAATAACTTTCTTTTTGTTAGTGATATTGGGAGCTTTTTTTTTTGGAAAGGGAATGTTGCCAGGAAAGTTTTAAGGATTAAGGGCCAAAAAGTCTCAAGCTGGTTGGGTGTCAGGTTACAAAAGTAGGTTGCCCAGGTATTTGGCAGGTAACAATTAGCTTGTCCACTTGAACCTACCTGACAATCAAATAAACTTTCAAACCAAGGAGCTTTCATTCTTGTTTTTTGTCTCTCTCCATCTCTCTTCTATCATTTCTTTTATAATCTACTGAGACTTGCATTGTAGATTATAATTCTTAGCATAGTTACTTACTATAAAGGCAATACAAGCAGTTATCCTCTACTTACCCTCTAGTGACTGAGGAGTCCATTTATTGACAAACAGATTCAGTCTAAGTGGCAGCTGATTAAGAGCCAGACTATCATCAACTGGTCTTTTTTTTTCTATTGGACATAAGTCTTCAAAGATAAACATTTTGGTTTGCCTGGTATTTCCAAAACCTCTTCATTGCTTACCACGACAAACATTCATATACAGATTTAAAAAAAAATTGTGGGGTTCATTTTTTATTTTATGTATGTGTATCTATTTTCATAATTTAGCACTAATGTTCATCTTCAGCATGTCAGTTTTGTCATATTTTCAGGTTATTGACCTCATCATAATTGTTATTTTCACAACATTTCAACTAATGTGAAGAAGGCTACAAAATACATCAGCTGAATAATTGTGAAGATAACAACTAAGATGTGAGCAACAATCTGAAGAGTCTAAATACGAATTATCAAACTTCATCTCAAGGATGCTGACAGCCACACTATGATATTACTATAATGTATATACTGCATACTTATATTGCATGTTTTAGTATTTCTTTTGCCTCAACACACTATCTTTTTTTTCTTTTAAGAATTTTTTATATTTTTTATTACAGATTTCAGAAACTGAACATTATGGACTTTAGCTGCAGAATTTATAAGGTACTGTAGCCACTCAAAAGTGATGAAGTCATCCAACCAGATTGTTAATTATGTTATAAATCAAGCCCATGGATTATACTACCGTTGACTGACCACTTCAGTCATGGTAAGTTTGACTTGGCAGATACTCCTTGCTGTGATATTCCTACTCCCAGCACTCTCTTCCTCGAAATACAAAGACGAAGAAGAAGGTAAGATATCTTTTAAAGAATTTTCTTTTTTTTTTTTTTTTTTTTTTTATTCAAATAAATAATTTTGGGATCTGTATGTTATTAAAACTATCACCGTTTACATCATAATTCTATTTATGGTTTTAACCTTAATTACCTTATTAACAATGTCTTCATAAGCAAAAATAAATTTGCATCAGAAAATTATTGCAAAAAATCCCACTTTTTTTTAACACGGACAGTAAATAATTAGTTTGTTTTGATTTACGGCATATCAACCTTTTTACTTGGGAGAGTAATTCTTCTAAGTGAAGAGCAACACTGATTACAAAAGCCCAGGGATGAGCACATAAAAATGGGTTAGTGCTTAACTTGGGTTAGTGCTCAACCAAGTAAATATAATATCAACCTTTTTGGTGATTTAATGCGGAGAATAATCATTTTTAATAAACATTCTTTTTATCCACACAGTTTTTTTTTTTAATAACACCAGGTGCAGTATTTAACTCATAGCTGGAGGGAATGTGGGTATTTATACCTTTCCCGAGTCTATTAATCCAAATTTGAATGGAATCGGAAAGACTTGGATTCAAAATCTCGGATTAAGATTCTGAAGTCCGACTGCCTATCCACTGTACTGAGTGAACTTCTCCAAATGATTAGATTAATGGCTATTGATTTTCCTTTTAAGGAAGTTTTTAGAAAATAAAGTTTACTTTAGACAGGATAAGGCTTATATCTCCATTCTTTCAGACTGTTTTCCTCATCTTTATAATTGTTACTTTCACCATGTTTTGGGACCTGTGTGTGAACTGATAGAGGCATATGGGCTTTACAGTTCCAGCTAAACCTTGTCTGAAGATGAACGTTTCAATCCTACCCAAGGGCAGTAATGCATTTCCAAACTCAGCATTCCTACCCGGTCATCGTTTATACACCTGAAGAAAGCCAGAGGATTAGTTAGCCGAAACGTGGTGAAACTACAAAACGTAGATTTTTATGAGTTATTGTGCTATGTTCTTCATTTATTTTTCTTAATGATTTTTAGCTACCTTAGATATAGTTTTATTCATTTTTCTATATTTAAACAACTTGTGTTTTGTAAACAATGTTAAGATAATTATTTGTGTTTTACTTTCACTCTTAAATACAAAATTAAACAAGTCAAAACTTTTTATGGAGTTTTTGAAAAATTAATACGACTATAATAATCATTTTATGTCTGAAAGTACAGTGGGGAGTATTATTTTCATGAGATATGTGGGCAATATTGAGTAACACTGCTGGCTAATGTAGATGTGTATTATGGCTTGTAGATTATGAATAACCTTTAGAAATTGCCTAAAGATGTTGCTTTTCCGCAACTGTTCTATCATTTGGGTTACAGTCCACACTTGAGGTTGTATACTGTTTCACACCCTCTTGAGTGTACAATTTTTCATATGCTAGAATCGAAGGGATTTAGGGAGGGGAGGAATGGCATGGTATATTGCTCTTTCAGAAACCCAGCTCTCACAGATGTTGTGTATCATAGAGATGGTAAAAGGGAGCAAGTTCTTCTATTAAAAAGGACAAAATGTGCATAGATGCATACACAATGGTTGCCGGGTAGGGGGCTTATAAACTTAAGTTTTGTTCTTTTTGTCAATGCTTTTTCACTTGCCACCCCTTTGCCTCCATGAACCTCACTGTCCTATCCTATCTCCCTTGTCAGTCTAGAGATTGGCCAAAACAGCTTAAGAATGCTACCACTTTTAAATGTGCTCCTTTCACACACCTACATTCCAAAAAGATCAAGTGGAAGAGTTTTGAGGGCTCATTCTGGTATTAACCTCGTTGAATTTATGTGCAGCATCATTGTATAAACCCAATAAACATGTTAAATACTAGCCGAAATATTGGCCTACATGGGCTTTAAAAAAAATTTTAAAAAATAGTATGTTTATACAAAGTCATACAGCAGTTGTAGTGAGCAAGTGGTTAAATGCTTATACTTGGAAGTCATATTACTAAAGTTCAAATCCCAATCTGACAAATATATAACAAAAAGGACCAGGGGTAACTTCATTTACAAAGTTCACACTGGTCAGATCCTAGTTACGGACTGCCAGTTATAACCCGAAAGTTTGTTCTCGATCAGTCAGCTGTGACCAGTACTGCATCACAGGTTACAAGTTAGAAGGTATCCCTTAATTGGGACTACTGGTCAAGTGTTTATTATGTGATCCTTGAATTCTTGTGATATCCGCTAACTGCTAAATTGAATGTTGTATGCTCTGGTGTAGCTCTGATTGATTGGTCAATCAGCCCTGTCTCTGTCTCTCTCTCTGTCTCTCTCTCTCTCTCTATCTATGTTCTTCTCTGTCTCTCTCTCTCTGTCTCCTTTCTCTTACTCTCCTTTCTGTCTCTCATTCTCTCTCCTCTCTCTCTCCCTCTCTCACACTC
>JAYKTE010148711.1:0-22578 GCA_036873565.1 Xipholeptos notoides | reverse complement strand
TTTGGTTTGGTTTGGTTTGCTTGGGTTTAACGACCTTTCAACCTTTTCTGGTTATTTAAGGTCACATAGGTTTTAGACAGGATTCTGCTTATTTTATGGACACTGTATTATTTCCAATGCACAAAAGGAAAGAGATGTCGATTTTTTAACAAATTAGAACAGTCTTAATTTCATTCTATTTAAACATTTGTCCTATTGCCCCAAACATTTGTGCATTTCTAAAATTCTTAGTGAATGCAATTTTATATGATTAATTTAATTCATTATAATCACTAAGCTAAAAAAATTAAGTATTTAACAACATCAAATACCTTGCAAGAAAAAGTGGAAAATAGAATTAAAAAAAGAAAACTGCATTTTATTTAACGAATTATGCTTAATAAAGAACTGCCTCTCACACACACACACACACACACACATTGGATACATATTATTTTCTGGTGTAACTAGTTTATGTTTGCCAATTTGCCTAATACTTGGTAAGTAATATCTCAAAGTTGTTTTATTTGTATGTAGAAGGAAAATAAAAAACATAGTTAAATCCTTTTCTCTAAGTTTAAAATTACACAATGCAAAAGTATTGGCTACATCAATTTAATATTTTATTATATAGCCTCTATTTTGTTTCACTGCTTCTAGTCGCTTTCTATAGTTGGCCACAATTTTTTCACACTAATTCACCATGATGATGAAAAACATCCCCCATATCATAATGGAATCCCCTGTCCCTACCCCAACAAAAAAAAAACCCCTAACTATGGGGATGGTATTATGCTTGAAGACAGTACCATTTTTTTTAATTGTGTGTTTCTCTGATTGGCAAGAGATAACATCAAAATACTATCAAAAATTCAAATATTTTCTTAAAATACAAAGTTTTGATTGGAAATTTGAAAAAAATTTTTTTTTTAAAGTGTCATGCACAGGTAATTTTGAACTTGGATAAAAAAAATGGATTCAACCAGGAGTTTTTAATTTTTCCTTCCACATGCAAACAAGACAATTTTAATGCAATATTACTTACCAAATGACAGGCAAATTGGAGTTATACCAGAAAACAACATGTATCCAATACTTATGCGCATCACTGTGTGTGTGTGTGTGTGCACGTGTATATATATATATATAGGCAGTGAAGGTGAAAAGTGGTCAAACTTTGGACTGAAAACTTATTTCAAGTCCCAGTCAAAACCATGTTAGCTCATCTAAGTGAAGGAGAACACGGATTCCAAAAAGTCCAGTGAAAAAGTTGGCACATAAAATGGGTCTTGTGTCTAACTCAGTTTGACACTCAACCAAGTATATATATCTTGATATATATATATATATATATATATCTTGATATATAGTCTTTGAAAAGTTTATTTCATTAAGTTAACTTCTTTTATCAAATAGTATATATTTTTGGGGGTGAGTAGCTAGGTTTTCAAATTGCAACTTCAAATCATTCATTATCTTATTAATTCTTTTCGGAAAACTTCAAATTAACTAAGTTGGCATTCATATGGCTGAATTTGATAATCTCAACTATGTGGGTTTCCTCCAGGAACCTTTCAGATAGCTAACCAAAATCCTACTTGTCCTGGCTTTATAGGCTAATTGATATAATGCAAAATCTAGAAGGATTACATAACCCTTAGAATTAGCCAATAAGGGGATATACAAGTTACAGGCTTAATCTAACAGTCAACTTAATCTAAGTACACAGCTCAATGGATAAATCTAATTTTCTTTACCTTTGACAACTAAATATTTTCATTTACTAGCCAAATAGAAAAGTTACTAGCCAAAACCCATAAAATGATATTTCACTCTTATAACCAAACCAATAACAGGGCTCTACCAACAAATTTACTTTTAGTTAACCTTTGACAACTAAATATTTTCATTTACTAGCCAAATCCATGAAATGTTATTTCACTCTAATCTTATGAATAGAACAATAATTATCTTTGAAGTTTTATTTTTATTCTCTCTCTATTCTGTAAGATAGAAATTTACGGGAGGAAATTAAGAAATTTCAATAAAAATTACATTCAATGGTACTGTTTGTTACCTTGCAAATATCACTGAAAATAATTCAATGCAAGTTTAATGATATTGAAACTGATGAAATCTTTAAACCTGAAACAACAAATCACCTCATAAAACATCACATTCACTTCAGCTGTTACCAATAAAAGGTGTCTCACTTTACTTTAATACTCGCTCAATTTTAATTGTCAAATCAATGGATTATGACTAAATCTGTTTTTCTTTTCAAATAGTACTGCTTTTTCTTCACTCTTTCCATCCACAGCAGACAATATTAGCTGGTCAGTTACACTGTTCTGCAGCCCCCCTCCCCCGGGCAATCCTTCTGCCATTTTTCATTCACTTGTCAATGGATTACGCCAAATCTGGATCTTCAGAAGAAATGAAAATTAAGTCTGAAGACCTATTTTATTTAAAGACAAGCTGCTCCATTGACGACACTCTTGACTATCGTCTTCTGTGCAGAAAAGCCTTCCTCCCTCCCTCCCTCCCACTCTGGGGAGAAGATTCAAAGAGTGAGCATTATTGTCACAATTTTAAGTACATTGCAGAACCCAGTCTTGTCATATGTCAATGTGTCTCCATTCTGTCTGATAAAAAAAAAAAACAACTTCCATATTGCAACCGGCAGCCACAAGATGTTTTCCAGAGCAGTTACAAGTAATTTCTATTACATAATTTACAAAATGGATGTAAAGTTCTTTTACATTCCAGTCAGGTATCATGATTGAACACCTTAATGAGGCTTTTCACCACACCTTAAGCATCTACATTTGTGTTTGTTCCCAGCAGATTTTGAAACCTTGATTCCAGTTCTTTGTATTGTCAACCGTACAACCGACATTCTTCTCCTATAATCTTAAATTCTCTTGTTCTTTGGACTGAAGCAGTAAGCCTTCTATTCTATATCAAAAGGTAGACAGTCATTGACAGGCTGCATAATAGGACTGTTTTTGTAGCTTTTTACAGAGCCAAGCCTGTGTGCGGTTAAGTGAAAGTCTAGATGGGGAACTTCCTGCCTTAACAGAGACAACACCATTCCTCTGCGAGTATTCACATTTCCCCCCATCTGCACAAAATCCAACAATTCCCGATGACATTTCATCTTGAGAGCCCCCACTGCTGAGAGCAAGTTTATGGTTTGATACCAGAAATAATGCCTTCAGCGTGGCTATGTTCAGTGGAAATCACTTTAATAAGTTTATTTTCTGTTTGGCCATTCAACACTTCTTTCATTTTCTGTCAAAAACCCACCCCTCCATAATTTAAACTTTTGATAGATATTAAGAAATTGATGAAAAGTAAATAGGTTTTTAGCACAAAGTAAAAAGGAATGATAAAAAAAAACCTCATGTAAAAATTATTTTAACAAATTTTTTTTAATAAAAAATTTTGCAAGGGAAAATTTGCTAATTTTTTTAAACCAGAGGGTCCTTTATGGATTAGGTAAAAACATGTATTATGAACACAACTTTTCAAAAATCTTTAAAAATCTGGATTTTATTTGATTGATAATTTAATATCAAACCCATTCATGCAAATTTATTTTTAGAAATTAAAACTTAGTTACAGTTTAAGAAAGTTTAATCCATTTCACTTCTTTTTTTCTTTTCGTTATAAGAATTTGTTGAATTTTTACAGATGTTTTTTTAAACAGCCTTCATAAAAAAAAAATTTTTTTTTCTATTTTATTTTGTTGTTTTATTAAACCTTGTTTAAGCAATTTGACTTTGCTTGTTTTATTAAAAAAAAACCATAAAGGTTGAAAAGACATTTCTTATTCACTAATGAGCTACTGAAGATTGTTGAAAAAAAGGTCACAAAAAGAAAGAATTTAAAAAATTTTTAGTCGCCACTTGGAAAAAAAAAAAACATCCCTCACAAATACGAGTGATTTACATAGAGCCCTGAAGAACCTTTGAATTACGCTTCATTTAAAGATTATTACCGACAATTATTTTAGCAGATATTTTGGAGTGATTCAGTATATTAAAAATAATGAAAATAAAAAAAATTTAGAGCTTGTCATACAATCTACAAGAATTAAATAGAATGGGAATTTCTTTAGACAATTTGAAAATGATATTTTAAATTTTTTGCAAAAACTTTGTGATACTGCCAAAGTTTCAAGTTAACCCAGAGTTTTGTTTCAGTGATTTCCCTTGTACCTTTAAAATCTCTTGGAATTACAATCAAACTCCTAGATATCTAACAATAAGCCTAACTAAAAATTATTTTAAATCGATATCAGCAACAGGACAAAAGAATTTTTAGAAAAAACATTTCAAAATGTAGCTAAAGCTCTTAACCTTACATTCTCAGTTTAATTTCATAAACGAATTTAAAATCTTATTTCAATGAAAATTATAACTCACAAATTTTGAATAACATTCTCAGTTTGAAATATCTAAAATCTCAAACCATCCATGATATTATTGTTGATATAAATCATTTAATCAAAATCACAAATACAAAGACATGCATGACAATTTGTTAGCGGTTAATTGAACTTTATAAGGACTTTTTACTAAATTTACTATGGAATTACAACTTTATGTGCTCCATGACAGGTTGCTAGCCATTTTAGAAATCAACCAAGAGGCTGTAGGTTTTCTCCTTCAGTTTCTCTCTTCTAGAGCTACATTTGCCAGGTCTTATGAGCACAATCAATCCCAGTTTAGACATTACGGTTGTCCTTTCCCAAGAGGAATATGCTCAACCAAACTAATAAGCACCATCTGCCCAGAACAGGGGTTGGCAAACTTTTTAAGTTAACGACCTCCTCACAGAGTATTTTATCTGATATCGACACCCTATTTGAACTTGAGGGTAGATTTAATTCAGCCATTTTCATGAAAAAAAAAATAGGCCAAGAGAGAATTGCAATGTGCCAATGTCAATTCTAAACTGCATTGATTTTGAAAGAAAAAACTTTCTGTATTTCTAAATTGTAAAATATTGCAATATTTGCAAGAAAGAAGTGGAGCTTTCAAGTGATGAATGCATAAGTTCAGTCACTATAACATTGCAATCCCATTTGATCCATTCAGATGGAATAAAAACATGGGAGGGATTACTTTTGGAATATAATCCACAATATTCATTTCATGACATGATATTCATGGACTATGAGTCACCACCTTTGTTCATGCTTTTTGTGACTATTTGTATATATATTATATTTACTTGGTCGAGCACAAACCCAAGTTAGACACAAGGCCAATTTTATATGCTCATTATCCCTGGGCTTTTGTAATCAGTGTTACCCTTCAGTGTTACTCTCCCAAGTTAACGAGCCTAATCTGCCCGAGACAGCTGCAAGTGAATGTAGTGGTTTTTGACTGGGATTTGAACTCGCGTAATACGATTCCAGACACTGAGCTTTTACCACTGCTCCAACCTCGCTGCCCTATTTGTATATATATATTTCAAGAATAATCAGCATATAAAAAAATCATTACTTCAAATTGTAAAAGGAACTTAAAATGGTCACAAAGTTAATATTTGGAAAAAAAAAAATTGATTTAATATTTCTAATATTTTGAATAAGATTTTGTATATGAATAATCATTTGATTTTTTTTTCTTCAGCAAAGAAACAAATTTTGGTAGTAAAAACATTTCTATAAAAATGTCATGATCATAAATAAAATCTGAGTTTAAATCTTAAATTTTTTTTATAGAATTTTATCAATATAACAATGTTCTTTAAAATTCATTAAATGTGACATTTTTAATTACTTTTTCAGTAACCACTACATGATTAAACAATATAATCTTAACTAATTCTAGATCAATTTGTTTTTCAATAAACTGAATTTGGTTTCTTTTTGTGCAAATGCAAATTTCCAAAAAAATTTTAAACTTAATTTCTTAAAAGAAGCTAATGCTATTATTATTAATTACAACAACCAGTTGGTTGACCAGGCATTTCCATTTAAGTCTTGGTCAGGTGGACATGCAGGCTTTAGTGGGACATCTCTAAGATTGTACTCTAACAGTATAACTAATGATAGTCACAACTGAATTACTTCCCCTTTACTGGGAAGTTTCATTGATGTGTTTCAATACATGAGAATATAAAACAATCTTACAAGTGTATTCAATGACAAGCCTGAGATCAATAGCTTTAATGATGAAAAACATCCTGGGATAAAATGCTAATTACAAATATGTTAAATGTAATTTAAGATTATCTAGTAAGTTAAACTGTTAAATACATCTAATATTAGTAAATATATCTGGTTATAAATTTATATCCTTTATCCTATGGTTTTAAAATGTTAAATACGATATTGTGAAAGGAAAAAACACTAACTTTAAATTTAATTATATTTTTAGTAGTCTGAAAAATTGATTAAAATTTTTTTAATGTACTTTTACAAATCTGGTAAAAAGTTATAATGCGTACACAAACTTCAATTTTAGTGAAAAAAAAAAATTTCAAAAAATTTAAATACAAGAAAAAAGATTTCCAGATAAAAACCAAAAATATTTCTAGAAAATTACTAAAAAAAACTTAAAAGAGTAATTTTTTTACATTTCCAGATAAAAACCAAAAATATTTCTAGAAAATTACTAAAAAAACTTAAGAGTAATTTTTTTACATTTCCAGATAAAAACCAAAAATATTTCTAGAAAATTACTAAAAAAAACTTAAAGGAGTAATTTTTTTACTGGTTTCAAAAAAATTGTGTTGAAAACATTTTTTATGTAACAAAGCCATTACAGTAGGCAATTTTTAAAAACATTCCTTTTTTTTTAAACAATCTTTATCTAAAAAATAAAGATTTAAATTTAATAAAATTTTTAATACTGAATTGAAAACAATGTTAAAGTCTCCAAAAATAAAAAAATAAACTCACTTTTAAAAGAATATGCTTTAAGATTGTTGGGGAAAACAGTATCCTTAGCATTTGGAGCAACACCAGACTTTGTGAAATACACGTGTAAATAAATGGAACCATTATTCATCACAGACTGTAAATAAATAAATAAAATTTTCAGTCAAAAAACAAATCATGATGGAAAAATCAAACTTTTTAAATTTCAAAATTGATTAATTAATAAAATCTAATTTCATATTTCCAATTAGTACAAAATAAAAGTATTAATGCTATAAAACTGTTCTTTTTCTTTTAATATTCAATTCTGATTTTTCTTTCAAATAAAAATAATCTAAGCATTTTGAAGATAACAAATGAAACAATGTTTTACAATAAATATAGTAAAGTATTACAATAAAATAAATTTACTATAAATACCCTAACCTTATAAATTAAACAAAATTAGATTTAATGTAGACAATTAAAAAAAAAAAATAACAAATCTAAAACGAAATCATAAAACTTAATTAAATTTGGGCATATATTCCTGCAAAAAATTATAAAATAACAGAAAAAAAAGAGTATTGATTTTATTTAATAAGAAATATCTAAGGGAAATCGGAGGGAAATTTGGATAAAATTATAAGAATCATTTTAGAGAAATTGAAAATATGATTTTAATATTCCTAACCTCTGGTAAAGTAACTTTTCCTTTCTTCTCAAAAGATCCTTCACCTGTTGGGCCAGCAGTCCAATTTCCGTACGAGAGACCTTTCTGAACCCAGAACTGGGCGTTGGAGTTGTTAAAATCGTTAAATACTTCACTTTCGGAAATATAAACATGCATATCCTGATAAAGAAAAAAAAATGAGAAAGTATAAAAATATATTTGACATTTTTCAATTTAAAAAAAAAATGTTTGCCAAAGTTTACTGACACCCCTTACTTGATTTGCAAAAGACTTTCTTGTTTAAATCTCTAAAACTTTAGATCTACTATAATCCATGTATGGACTGATGAAACTAGAAAAAATAGATATTGATGAACAATTTTCTTACAAAAAAAAATTGTTTTGAAATAAGTTAAGCTAAAAGAATGTTTAAAAAAAAAACGTAACCTAGATTTAATAGCTTTTACTTATTCATCAAAATATAAACACTAATTTCAATTGAATCTTTAATATAATGCAAATATCAACGTATAAAAAATGGCTACATCTAAGTCAACATCTACAGATGTAGTAAACTTGTAAAGATATCAGGAAACAAGGAACACTTCTGATTGTTCTAGAGAGTTATAAAAAGTTTAAAACTAAATTACATTTCAGTATATTTAGTGGAATTGTTTTCAATTTAATTCATGGTTTAGAAATTAAAATCTAGTTTTGTAATGGAATATTTTGATAGAATGTGATTTTTCTTCTAAGTAATTCTTGAAATATTGAACATATTTTCAAAGTAAAATTAAATCTTTCTAGTAAGAGATAATTAGGTGGTGGAAAAAAAGGTTATAAAATCAAAAATTTACATTTACAATAAAATCATATAACTACCTTTAAATGAAAAAAATTAAATGATTGATACAAAAAAGAAAAAGTCCAAGTGAATTGGTTTTAATAAAATGATATAGAAGTTACATTTTTATGAGTTTGCTAAAATGATTAATATATTTTATATTAGTTTAAAGAAATGTAAATCTTTTGCCTGAATATTTTCACTGAGCCACAGTTCTGTTGCTTTAGAATAGAAAGATGTCCTGTTAATTGATTCATTAAACACTGAAAATACTAATACAAACAATTCATTCAGTGCTTTTTCTGTTTTACACAAATTTTAATCTTATTTACTATAGAAAAGAAAGGTTAATCTTATGAATTAGATTTTAGGTCAAATAAAACTAAGAATCTTATCTTAATTCCACTTTCAAGATAAAGCAGAGATCATTTAAATATCAATATCACAACAGTCTTATCTAAAATGACAAACCACACCAAAATGAATTCCTTATTCAAAGTTAATAATAGGGAATTGTCATTAACAAGATTAACCTTCAAGCCATTAGGGGAATCCTTTGTAAAAAATGAAGGTGTGTATTCAAATCAAACCACTGATTACAACAAAAGTACATACTCATAGTAATAGTACTATATTCTTTTATTAAAGAATAATCCTCACATAATCAAGCCTTCAAAAGTTAGGAATCCATATCCTCAGTTTTTTTTGGGGGGGGTTCTATTTTCAATTGAATTCTATTTAGAAATCATATTCAGCGTTGGAATATTTCTTGGAAGAATCTTACATACAATTTTACTTTTGTTTTATTTTTTTAGAAATCCTTCAATAAATTATATTAAGTTTTACAAAAATAATTTTATTTCATTCTATCACATGGTGCCATTAATACACTTTAAAATTTGTTTAAATAAGTTGGTAGTTCAAAGGGTTTCAAATAGAGAAAAGTTTGACATATTTCACATAGCTTTTCACAGCTATGTGAAAAATATTTAAGTTTTAATTTTATTTATTAAAAAAAATCAAAACTGGTTAAATCAAGAAACTCCAAAATCTATTTCCTTCATTGTTCAAGTACTGTTTTAGAAATTTTCTAAAATTTAGTAAGGCCTTTGTCTGACCCTGATAAATAAATATCAATAGATTACAACAGTGTTCTATAAGAACACTTATTGGTGCAGAGGGTAGAAATGTATATCAAAGTATCTCAGAATAAATAAAATCTTATAAAAGTTTATCTTAATAATGCATTCAACGCAAAAGAAAGTCAAATGGTGTGTGGTTGCAATTAAAAGAAAAAAGAATGTCTATTGAGTTAGCAACATCTATCTATCTATCTATCTATGATAGTGTGCACTCTTCAAAGTTTGAAAGGAGGATGTTAAATGAAACCCGGATAGAGAACAACATTTAAATCAAATAATGTTAATAACTGAAGCTTCTAAGACAGAAACATAACCAAAGTAGCATAATGCTTTAGTTAACATACCACTGAACATTTGATCAAGAAATAGTTTTATCATATGTTGAGATATATTTACTGGATTTAGAGATAGAATGGTACATCATTGCTGTATGTATATAAATAAAAGAGGCTTCAGAACAGACATGGTTTTCAGTCACATATTAATAAGTTGTTTAAAAAAAACTAAGTCAACAAATGGGTAAATTATTGGATTAGATGAAAAGTTTAGGTTATTCATATATATATGATTATAGGCTATTCTTATATATATATATATATATATATATGATTGAATTATATAGTCATTGATTTTTTATCATATTGAAACAGTATTTTTAGAAACAGGTGAAATGAACATTTATAACTGACAATGGGGTAAAAATGTTCAGATTAAACAAATTAAATTCTAAGTACAAACAAGAAATGCGTTACTAAAAATGATTGAAATCTATTGATGATTTACAGATTTTGTTGGATACTATCAAAAATAATGATTATTACTGTATTATCAGTACTCCGACTAAAATGTAATACATTAGTATCACTATAAACAAGATATGAAAGGAGACCCAAACTGATATAGAATTCACAATGATTCAGCAGTGTCATATCAATTGATACCAATACAAGTAAATTCAAATCTTTTGATATTTTACTTTGCAAACAGAATAAGTTAAGACTTATATTCTTTTTCCCACCCAGGATATAAATATATATATAAATTATTTATTTATATATATATATATATATATATATATCTAAATAAATAATTAAAATATTAATACACCTTCTTACATAAATAACTACAACTAAAGCATTTTATTAATGTTTATAACGGGTATTAATCGATAAAGAAATAGTGGATACAATTCAATAAATAAATTAATAGTTTATGTTTGTCAAATCTAATGAACATTTAAAAAAACAAAACTGATTTGATTAAATATTGAAAGAAAATCTATCAATGAATTTTTTTTTTTTTTTTTAAAGATCACAAAAAAGAATTAAGCCATTTCACATACATTTGGTTGGTAGTCAATTTTCCAAGAAAACCTTGTCTAATATTTTTTTTAAATTTCTGTTGCTCTTACCTCAAAGAGAATTATACACTTTAACTTTTTTTTTCTTTTTTTTTCTTTTATTATCTTACATTTTTCATTTATACATAAAATCTATTTTTGGACTTGGGATTTTCAACATTGAAAAAAATAAAATAAAAATATAATTTTAAAAAAATTGATATTCCTTTGAGTATGTCCATATGAAAAAAAAACAGGAGAAATTGCTTAAAAGTGAAAAAGATGAAAATGAATTTACTAAAAAGTAGACATGTAATCCAATGAAATAGAAATATAAAAATGCATTCACTGCTAATTTACTAAATGATGAAATAAATTTTTTTTATAGATATCAGATAAAATAAATGTGATTTAGTGCATAACAGGGACGATACCAAAATCATTAATGCCATGCTATTTTTGGAGGTTTCAATCTTAAAGATTCTCAATAAGAATATTATAATAAATAGAAAAGGACTTAACTTGTACTAGAAATTATTATTCTGTTACAAACTAAACCAACAATACTACATAACATACCATAATTAAACCCTTTGGAAATAAATTTGAAGAAGGTTCTTGTACTATTCCACTTTCTGTTGTGGGTGTTGGTGAGCGTCTAAACAAGCTGCTTAGACCATAGATAAAAATCATCCTGAATGCTAGGGTTTTAATGACACCCCATATATTTAGACGATTGCCTTGTGCTGGACGTTGCTGCTCACCCTCTTGTTCTGCATTCTGGACCTGAAAATAAATAAATATTTCAGGAAAAACTTATTTCATATGTAGCAAATTAAAAAATATATATAAATTATAAAAAGCTAATAATAAATATGTATTAAAGTAGGTAAGTACAAACCTGAGAGTTTAAAGAATGTAACCACAATTTTCCCAAAGATTCACAATTAAAATCTAATAGACAGAAAAAAAGTATTTATGGTACTGTTAGTCTATAAATTGTAAAAAATTATAAAAATTATGCGTTGACAGAAGTTTAGCAATAATTTGAGTGTAGATTTAATAATCTAAGTAATTCTGTTTTTATTATTCTTTCACATGTAATTAATTGGATTTTAATTCTGTAATTAAACATTGGTTCTAAAAATATTTTAATGGCTTAAGCCTTACAATAGCTGCATTCACTTTATCAAATTCAAGTAAAAATTTAGTGTAATATTTGGATATTTTAAAGATAATGGGGGAAAATTTGTTTTTTTACTCAACTCATTAATTCTGTCCCACATTTGTTGAATTTTATCTGGAAATTTTTTTTTCTTGTACATTTGTAATTTTTATTTTTATTTTTTTACATTTTTTTTTTATTAACCACAAAAATGAAAAATTGGTGTACGCATTACAATTTTTTACCAGATTTGTAAAAAAATAAATTGAAAAAAAAAGTATTAGGTTGATTTTTTTTTTTTAAATATTTTCATTGGTGTATGCTGTAAATTAAAAATAGCTTAAGATAAATTGAAATGTAATAAATTAATGTTCATTTTTTGTACTTTTTTAATTAAAGAGATAATTAGTTAAAGAAATAAAATATTTTTTTAATACAGTAGTCTAGAGAAACTCCTTTCTTCAAATTGAATTCTAAGAAACTGGAAATTAACTACTGTTCAAGAAAGTTAAAGTCAAATTTAACTTTGATCCAGGTCTCTACCTCATCTTAATGCTGCTGAAAAAGAACCTGCTAACCATTTCCATCGGAAATCATTATTACCACCAACCCTAACCATTTCCCCTCCACTTAGTTAATACTGAGTATTTGCTACAAAAATCAACCCAAACTGTAACTCCACTCCACCCCCCGAAAAAAAAAAATGCAAAATTATCTACTTACATTATTTTTCTTTCCACAGGCATATATTTTGTTAGAAGTGAAAATCTTCTGCTAATGCTGTTTGCACATGCCCAGAAGGACAGTGAGACAGGTTTGTGTTAACTAACGTCATTCCAAATAATTTTAAACGGAACGTAATCCATAGGAAAAATATTAATATCTCCAGAACAATGAAGCTGCGACAGAAAAGAAATACAACCTAGTGTGTTGGTTGTATGTGCCTTAAGGATTTCATAGAACATGTGAGTATCTTTCTTCCTGATTTCACACTTAAAGTTAAGTACAGATTTTTATAAATTATAGATAATAATAGATTTTAGAACTTATTTGTTGAAACCATACCAAAAACAAGTTTCAAGTCAAATTTTAAGGATGAAGATTTTAGGACTTTATAAATAAAAATACTGCCCAACAAAAGTTAATCCTAAAACCTCTGACACAGGAGATAATGAAAAAGGTTTAAAAAGTACTTCCATTAAATTGGACAGTAGCAGTTAGTGTGTAGTAGTAGTACTACTACTTTCATTTTTGTTTTATTTCAGAATTGAATTCACCTTAGGGCTAGAGGGGGGGCTGTCAATGAAAGTGAAAGTAACTTATTGGGAAATTAAAATTTTACTCAAGGATTTATTAGTCACCAATTAATATTAACTAGAGTTATAACAAAACTATTTAAATAAAAAAATGTTCTATTTATTTACTCCATTCCACTCCCACTCCACTCCTAGCAAGGATGGAACAGGAAACGAAACGATTTTAAGGCAGAAAGCATAACACTCATTTTCATAAAGAGGTGTGGTGGAATTAAGGTATGTGGGTGAAAAAACCGGGGAAGGAAGTGAGTCTTATTATTAATGTTGGCTGGCTGCTGGTTTAAAAATGTCACCTATGAAAGAGTCAACTTTATTTTCTAAATGATTGGGAATAGAAGTTTTTTTTACGGTGTGCATCATCATCATCATCATCATCATATACCTTTTAAAAGGCAGATGAGGCTAGTTAACTCGGGAGAGTAACTCATCTATGTGAAGGGTAACACTGATTACAAAAGCCCAAGGGATGAGCACATAAAAATGGCCTTGTGCCAAACTTGGGTTGGAGCTCGCTCGACCAAGTAAATATCATATACCATTTAAAAAGATGTATATTCTGGCTTAATGAATGGTACAGAAACATAAGCACTTATTTTGATTTAAACACGTTGAATTTGAAATGAGCAAGAAGTTTTTTCTCCGGTCTGATAAAATTATTTAAAGACATTAAAAAGAAAAAGTTTTAGCTAATTTTAATTGTTGTAAAACTACTTCTAGAAAATAAATGTTGAATAATAAATAAATGCTAATAATTATAGCCAAAAATATTTTAGGAAAAAAGAAAAAGACCGCTTAAAAATGCATTCAAATAAAAGATAAACGCAAAAATGGTTAATTTTTGTTTGGCTTTTTACCTTTTAAATTCAAAATGAAAGTAAAGTAAAGTAATAAAATAAAGTATTTTGTTTTCTGTTCTTGTTTAAGTTAATTGTTTAAGAATTAAATTTAAAAGTTAAGAAAAAGATGCCTTTTTTACCATGAAAAATGTTATTGCAAATCCGAAATGACAGACGAAAAAATCAATTATTACATTTTTCAAAGACACTTTTGAAAAAAAAAAAATCGCTAAAATCAAAAGGCTTAAAAATCAAACCGGAGATTATTTCGAATATGTTTTCCTGTTTTTTATTTTTAAATAAAGAAAAAAGTATAGTTTCTTAAATTACTAGTTTTAAATTAAAGCCAAATTAAATTAAAATTACTAAGTGAGGAGAAGAATCTAGTTTAAAAAGTATTAGTTTCAAAGAATATTGACTTATGAACCAAACGTAACCAACCATAAAGTTATTGGTCAACAATGTAAATAATATTCAACACTTAAAACGTACAACGAGCGTGCTAATAAAAGTTAGCATAGTAAAAATGTGGTGGTGTTGACTGTTGGTGGTGTGCTTTTTTGTGAAGTAATAATTGTAATAATCTGCTAAATAAAAATGTAATGGGATAATAAGTAGCTCTAAGTTTGAATAAATGAATTAAACGTGATGATTATCTAAATCTAAACGAGGGCGAGTAGTTTTAAATAAAAAAAAGTCGAACCCCTCCCTCCGCCATCATCCACTCCTCTGCAGTGGAAAAAAACAAAAAACGAAAAGAAACAAATTGAAAACAACGTACAAGTTTAAGACACGTGCCACAAAGTTTTCCCCCCTTTGTATTTATTCAAAATCATATTAGAAAAAAAAAAAAAAAAAAAAAAAAAAGGATTTAAAAATTCAGGATCTAATATCAAATAAGTATTAAAAAGAAAAGAGCAATTTTCTGACGCAATCCAATAAATTAAGAAATATTTTTCTTCAACGGTGACTGTTAATGTTGGTGTGTGTGGTGACTACTGGTCACTACTGGCACCACTCTGGCCTGGTCCGTCCGTACCTAATAACCAACTAGTCCACTTAAATTAAATTAAATGTGAAATTAAAACAATTATTGTGTACGTGTAAAGAGTTTGTATGTAGAGTTTAAAGCTAAAGTAATATTTTTTTTAATTGCGCAAAGTCATAAAGTGATTATCATATAAAAAAGCTTAATTTCAGGACTTAGACAGATTAAAAAAAAAAAAAAATTCATAATAATTTCAAGTATTTTATTTCGAAACCTACACAATTTTGTATCATACACGTACCACGTTTTTGTTTTTTTTTTAAGATAAAAAAAAAATAGTGGAAAAAAGTGCTGTGTAATCATGTTTTTAGTTACGTTTTTCAATTAAATCTATCCGTGTCTGTCCTGCCTGCCATCAGCTGTTTTATTCATTATCTTTTCTTTCAGCAATTCTTACATTAATTCTATAATCTGCACAAAAAAAACTTGACCCAAGACGTTTAATGTAATTATTAATGGTTTTGAATTTATTCTATGTGCATAATTTAAGCAAATTTTCGTTAAAAATAGTTCAATAGGGAATTCATTCCACCCGCATCGACAGCGGTCGGTGTGTGTGTCTGTGACGGTGCGGTCTTATTGTAAAACAGCATTTAGGGGTGGGTATTAACAAAATTTATTCGTAATTTTTTTTTTTTTTAGAAAATATAAAGTTAGTAAAAAAAATCCAATTTAATTAAATAAACTTATGTAGTGTTGACTGTTGGGGTATATACTGTCTCCACGCACGCACGACTTTTAATAGAAAAAAAAGTTTTAAATCAAACCGACATGGCTTTTTGATCGTAAGCTTAAAAACAAAAAAAAAAGGATCTGAAATCAAGGTTGATTTTGAAAGACAAACTTAAAAGAATTAGGAAGGAGGACCCTGCATATGTTTAAATAAAATTCTATATGTTTCCAGTAAGCAATTATATTTTATTAGAAATCAATTTTGAAATCGAAAAATGATAAAGATATTCATACGAAAACAAGCCGACGAGACGACGACACACGAAATTTTTTTTTAAAGGACACGTTTGTTTTAGATACTATAGGAGTTTACTAAAATTAATGAAAGCGATGGAGATAAACAACCCACTTTTTTATCAGACAGATAATATATTTATTTTTTTAATATAAAATAAAAATCGATTATTCTGAGAAATTTAACTAAGAGACAGAGAGGTGAAAAAAGTGAAAAGACACGTTAATCTTATAAAATTATGGAATTATTTTTTTTTTAATTCTTTAGAACTATCGATAAATTATTTCATAATAGAGAAGAAAACAAAGATGAATTATTATTATTTCAGAGAAGGAAAAGAAAATTAAAGGGTTTTTTTTAATGAAAAAAATATTTGCAAAGAGAAAATATCTGCGTTCATTAAGAAATATTTTTCGTCGGCGAAAAAAAATAGAAAAACTGAACTGAACAAGAAAAAAAAAAGATTCGGGGGCATAAAATCTAAATTAATTAATATGCCTTAAAACCCCTTTCTTACTTACTGCATTCTCTTCATTGTTTCTACTCTGGACTAAAGCTGTTGATTCCGATTCTTCTTCCTCTTCAGAAGCGGGAATAACATCATCTTTTTTATTTTTATCCGAATTCATTTTGCGATCTGTGTCGTCAGCCATTTAAAAAAAGGTCGATCACCTTCCCGAGTTTTAATACTTGAAAACAAGTTGAAACAACAACTAGATTTCTACTCCGCCCGTACGTAGAAAGAAAATAAAAATAATTTCACATAAAAAATAAAAGAATTCAATCTAAATTTATTATTATTTAATATAATTTTTTTTTAGAAATAAAACATTTTTAAAAGAAAAAAAAAAAAAAAAAACTTCAATTCAAAAAACGTTGATTTATTTACGAAACTAAAAACCATTTGTATGTAGAAACGAAAAAAAAAAAAATAATAATTTCACATAAAAATAAAAAAATTCAATCTAAATTTATTATTATTTAATATCATTTTTTTAAATAAATAAAACATTTTAAAAGAAAGCAAAAATGCAAAAATAAAAATAAACTTCAATTTAAAAAAAATGTTGATTTATTTACGAAACTAAAAAACCATTTGTGTGTTTTGGTATTTTTGTTTTGTTTTGTCTTTTTGTTTCGTTTTTCTTTTCTTTTATTTTTCACAACAAGTTCAATCTTAAAGATGGCGGGCCTTCGGGATCGTGTTGCATGTTACTTCCCCTTTCAAAACATCCAAGGTGTTGTTAAACTGTTCCAGGACCAATTAAACAGACCCGAAGAGCCGAATCTGTCTCTCCTTTCGATTGTATTGGGGGTGATCGAGAATATTTTGACTGTCAATCGCAACGTTCCTTCAGATATTGACACTTCTAAAAGTTTGGAGCCAATTTTCCCAGTAATTGAGTTCTCGACGATCGAAGCTCTCTACAATAAATTCATCACGATCGTAAAAAGTTCCGTTGATTTAACCGAATACAGGTCCGATTATGCCACCCGGGAACTTGTCAAGAAAGTTTCCGATGTTATTTGGAGTTCTCTCACTCGCAGTTACTATAAAGATAGGGCACATTTACAGTCCTTATATGGTTTTTTAGCAGGTAAGTAGTTTTTAGTTTAATTAAAAACAGAAACAAGTATCTATTTTACCTTTACCTTTAAAAACCACATTACATACAAACACTACGCACGCACACTCCCAAATTATTTTTAAAGCTTTTATTTACGTTTTTCTATTAGCTAATGTCATTTTCGACAAAACTTACTGAAAATTAATTTGTTTTGCTTAGAATATTTTTAGCATTTGTTGTGTTGTGATTTTGTGATAAACTTAAATTTATTAATTAAAAAATAACAACGATAACGTATGTCGTGTTCGTGTTGTCTATTGTAATCAGATAATAAATATCAAGTTAATGATGGCAAATGGCATCATATCACCATTTAATTATTGACCAAAAGAGCGATGACACTATGTGTCTTGTCTTCTTTAAATCAATGTTTTATTTTTACGCACTATTTTTTGTTAACAAAACACCAGAAATTATGAGTTAAAACAAAATTTGATTTTTTATAGCCAGTATTATTAACTTTAAATTATTTAACCATCCTTATTTTTGTCATTCTTGACATCTTTTTTCTTTCTGCGTATGTAAACAAAACAATTCTTTTGAGATGGTTTTATATTGTTTTTTTTTTCAATTCAATATCAGTAACGACGCACAACGCACACAGTAACAAAAACTTTAATAACAATACATTTGATTTGACAATTTGTTGATAAATTAAAAATGAAATAAGAATTAATTGTTTGATTTCATTTTCGATTATTATTAAGTGCTTTTTCTTTTTCTTTTGTGGTTTGGAAAGGAGTATTATTATTTTTTAAGCTACCCATGACTTGTTAAAAGTAAACTGTTGCTTCTTTTGCTTTTGTTTATTTTGCTGAAGGAAAAAGGTATAAAGTGTGCATTTATTTTATATGGGTATAATATGGTATGGTCCTAGTGGGGGTGTATATTGTTTTGTTTGTTCTTTAAATCCAGGTATATCAATATCATTTCAACTCAAACTAAGAATAATCTTGTTTTCCTAGTTTAGTTTTGGGCTTTGAGTAATTTATTTATTTTGGCGGTTGATGATAACATTTTGATTTTAGTTTATTTGTGTCTATGTATGTGGGGTGGGGTGGGGGAAATTTTTATATAGACAAAAAAGCGGCAAACAACACTGTCAATTTTCCCTTTTTTCCCTCCAATAAATGCAACAGTGCAACTCAACTCAACTCAACTCAACAACAACAGCCAAACAAACAGTAAACACCCAACAACAACAACATTCAACAGCGGAGTTTCTTTTTTGTTGTTTTTTTTTTTTAATCTGATTTACTTTAAGCGCTTCCTTCTTTATTGTTAAGTAAAAACTAAACTATAATAAACTTTAACTTGAAGTGATTTTAATGTACGGAATGATGTATTTGCTTGTTTACTTGGAGAGAGAGAGAGTAGATACCTTGCAAAATAATGGTCAAACGAAATGCAAGGAAACCATGACGCAAAAAGAAAAGACACTGACGAGACGACAGACTGTAAACTTAAACTTTTAATTGAAAAAAAAAAAAACGATTTTTTTTTAAAGAAATTAAAGGAATACTATAGAAATTAAAATGAATTGCGTATTTGTTGTTTTTTACTGACAATCTTTAGTTTTTTAGTTTTAAACAAAAAACTATTGCATCAAAAAGTTTTTTTCCATTATTCCCTAAAATACAAAAAACAACCCTGACATCTGCGAAGAAAAAAAATAAAGAATAATTATTTTATTCAAAATGTTAAAAATTGAATTGTTTATATATGTTTTTAACTTTTTTCACTCATGACAATCAAAACTCTTTCTTTAAAAAGAAGTTTTAAAACTTGTTTTTATTAAAAATGTTTAATAGTTTACGTTTCGTTTTTGTTAATGTTGGCTGAGTTCATTTTTTTTACTAACTTGTAAACGTTGTTGTTTTATAATTAATTCAGTTTATCAAATTAATTTCTTAACTGCGTAAAAAGTTAGAACTTGCTCTTTAGGGAAAGTAAAAGGGAAATTAACCTATTTATTTATTTTTTTGGAGGGAAATAAATGCCTAGTTTTCTATCTTTTACCTTTTAACTAAATTTAAATGACGGGTTTTTGTTTTTACTGGTTTTATTTAATAGGCCTATCAATAAAATAAACCAAATTGATTTTATTTGATAAATTCTGCGTGTTTGAATTTTTTTAATGGTTATTTTATGCGTCATAAGGAAAACATTTTAATTTGGAAAGTATGTTTTTGTTTGTGGATGATGATGTGGGTGGTTTTGTTGGGGAGTCTGACGATGTTTTTTGTTTGCTTTTTTTTGCATTGTTTTCCTTCTGTTTTTTCTTTCTTTCTTTTTTAATTGTTTTAAAAAATTATAAACTTTAATGAACAATTTTGAAAATCAAGATAAAATTTAAACTTAATTATTTTCGCTTCTTGTGTGTGGTGTGGTTGGTGTGGATTGAATTATTTCTTTCTAAGTTCAAAATGCGTAGAAAAAAATCAATGGATGATATTGTTTATCAACATAAGCTAATAATATCGACAAGTTTTAAATTTAGATTCTAGTTTTTGAAGTTTAAGTTTGTACCTTTTTTTTTTTTTTGTAATTATGGAAAATTATATTTGTTGATGATTTTTAAATTGTTTGATTTAGATTTGAATAAAAAGAAAATTATTTAGAACTGCCAGTGTTAGTGTTGTTGTTGTTGTTTTCATTCTTCATTGGTCAAAAAAAAAAGGGTTTCATTTTCGATTATTGATTGAATTTGTTAAGCCTTTCTTTATATTTTACTTAGACTCAGGTGAATTAATTATTTTATCTTTTTTTTTTAAATATTTATTATTACTTATAATAAACATTTTGATTTGTTAAGAACTTGGAACTGGAAACAACCAAAAACCCTGTTTGGACGGACGTACAGTCGGGCGGACACCTTTTGATTTTTCAACCTGTTTTTCTGTTTCTCTTCAGTATTTTGTTTAATTATTTATTTTCTTGTCAAAAGTTGTACACGACGCGATTTTTTTACGCTAGCTTTAAGTTTTATTGTTAATTATAGCCATCTTTATTTTAAATCTTTCAATTTTGGAGAAGAATTTAATATATTTCCAACCTGATGGATGCATATGCCCCCTTCTCCCTATAAAAATGATAAGTCCCACCTACGCAAAAGATAATGCGTAATTTTAAGCGAGCACGAGGTCCCTATTTTTGCATCAATGAAAAAGAAGAGAGAGAGAGAGAGAGAAAGAGAGGGGTCTCGTGTACTTTTAAGACATCGGGTCATTCATAAAAAGAAAAACACAACCAGAATTCTTGTTCGTACGCAATCATTTTGTTTTTTTTTTACTGTAACAGACTTTTAATTGGAAGTGAATGACAAAATCCCAATTGGTCATAATGATAATTAATTTCCATGACACTTCTTGCCTTATTGGCATTAAAAGTACGCAGTTTCAGTTACGTAAAAAATTGATTATAGTACGTCGTACGTCGTCATCGTCATCGTCGTACGATAATGACAACGTAATAATAACAACAGTAACACTATTACCATGACAGTTTGTTGGAGTTTTAAAATATCAATTAATTAGACAAAAAGGTGCTTTTAAATAATAATTGTCTTCTTATCTTTTCTTATGCCTTTTTTTTTAAATAATGAGTTGTGATAAAACTTTCAATTAAAAAGAAGGAAACTATAAGTTTTTGTCACGTCCACTTGGAGTGGAGTGGGGTGGGACTGACTGTGCCCGCTGCTGCCACTGCCCATTGCCCACCTAGAAGTGTACTACTACCACCCACCCACCACCACCATCCCATTGACAGGACAGAGCATTATTGAGTTTTAATTTTTAATTGATTAATTAATTTAGCTGCTAAATAAAATAAAAAACAAGCCAAAAAAACACACTTGTTTTGTATTAAGTTTACAATTTATAGATAAATTTTCCTTGTTTTATTTTTTTTATAAATATATTTGAAGATAGCTACATTTTTCAGGAAATAATGAGCTTTGAAAAGTGTGCATAGTTTTTTTCTGTACAGAAATTATTGACATTTATGCTTTATTGTTTATTTTATTTATTTAGTTTGGAGTTTTGCATTTATTTGTATTCATTAATTAGAAATAGTATTTTATTTTTTTTGAACCCTGACGATAAAAAGCGATAAATAGCGAAAATGAATGACACCACACGCAATTAGCAAAATTACCAATTTAGCCAATCCTGGAGGGCCGAAATATCGGCAGTGTCGTCTTTTACGTTAGATTGCCATGGCTTTTAGGGTCCAACCAAAGGGTTAAAAAAAACCCCTAATTACTTGAACTTAACTTGTAAATTATTCTCTTCTTTTTCCATGAGATTGCCTTCTTTTAATATTTTGATATTTATTTTGTTGTTGTTATTGTTGTTGTTGTTTCGGTCCGGCTCCGGCAACTGTCAGGGTAGAAGGATTTTCAGTGACCAGCCAGAGTGGCTTTAAAGTGACAGCAAGTTTAGTCAAGTCTCTTCTTCGTAGACCCCAGAAAGTCGATCCCGCGCCCGCGCGGCCCATAACAGACTGTGGTATTAAATTGCATGCATCGTACGTCGCGCCGTGAGGGTTTAACCTTATCGACTCCATCATAGTCAAAACTGGCATGACTCTGCCAACGCCTGGTGATTTATTTATTACTTAAACTCAGACCCTTATGTTTGATTTTTCACTGATGACCAATTGTCAGTGCTTATTTCGCTGTTCAAGACTCTACAGACAAATTTACTTTTAGTTGACCTTTGACAACTAAATATTTTCATTTACTAACCAAATAGAAAAGTTACT
>JAYKTE010148600.1:0-13072 GCA_036873565.1 Xipholeptos notoides | reverse complement strand
ATCAAATATGCAGAATTTGAGGGAACCTAAAGGCATGATTGGAAAGAGGAAGGAGAAAGTAAAATAGTAATAAAAAAATGAGGGAAAAAATAAAAAGTGGGGGAGGAAGTACACTAATATATAAGAATGAATTAAAATTTCTTTAAATTCATTTCTATATATTAAATTGTAGAGAAAGTTTGCCTATATTTATAGTTAAAGTGCTCAATATCAGTGATAGAGAATGTGTAGTAAATAAGCATAGACATGGAGTCAACAGCCTTCGGTGACTGTCAGTTTCTCGCCTGAGGACCGTGCAGGCAAGAAACTAACAGTCACCAAAGGCCGTTGACTGTGTCTATGTTTATCTACTACATATATATATTTATTACTCTGTATGTATGCGATTGTTTGACAGTTATAAAACATAAGCTAATATCTTGTCAGACGACAAAAACAAAACAGAAAATAAATATTTTTGCATGTGCAAGCTCTTGTTTTAAGAAAGAAAGAGGGAAAAATAAAAGGAAAAAGAAAGATCAAACAACACCCATAATAAGATTTAAGTGTTGACAAATACCATTGTCATTTTGAGGGGAGAAAGGAAAATGCATCAAAATCCGAGATAAGTAATATGAGGGGGTAGGTAAGGTAAAGCCAAGCTATACAAGGAACCAAAAGGGAAGATAAAACGATCTCAGTTCAGCGGGTTGTCAAGAGACAATGGCTGAACCATGTTCGAAAACATCAAATAAAAGTAATTTTAACACGAGCGCTAGCTTCCTGGACAACTCCACATAATTCCAGGCCTGCGACTTGCCGCAATCAAACCAGGCCAATTTCTAGGGAGAGCAGAGTGGCGCACACAGCGCAAAGCCAATCATTTCCCAGTGACAGTAAAAGTTAAAGGATTCTAAGGAGACATTAGGAATGTAACCAGCATATTAAGACTTCCTGTGAACAGTAGATAAAACCTAATTAGAAGTACATTAAAGTGTCACTGAACTGTCTTTTCTTTTAGTTGGCATTTCCATGGAATAAAGAAAAATAGATTCATGTCAGTGACAACTATTTCGGAAAGTGAAACTCAGAAAGTTTCAAACAGACTAAGGTGAAACCAGTGTTGAGCAATGTAAATTACAATTACAATTTTCTTTGAATGGGTTTAAACTGAAGCAAATGACATTAGGAAGAATGCAGCACAATTGAGATTTAGCCAGGAATGAACAAGGTGCAGCAGCAGAATCTTATTAAGTGAATAATTATACTCAGAAATGTATTAGGGGCAGATAAGAGGTCACAAAATTTCATTATAATTATATTCTTTCAGAAGAAAAGGATAGAACTCTTTTTTTGATTGATTGATTTGATTTTATAGCATATCAGCCTTATTTTAGTCATTTAAGGCCTGAAACAATCATTTTTGATAAACATCTCTCGTTTTGATTTCGTTTTTATGGCATATCAAACTTTTTTGGTCCTTTAATGCCTGAAACAATAATTTTTTTTATTAGTTTTACTAAGTTTTAGCACAATGTGCCTTAACTAACCAGTAGCTGGGAGGGGGGAATGTGGGTGATTCATACCTTTCCCAAGGGTATTATTTCCGCATATGACCCCAAACGGAACGACTGGGATTCTAACTCGCGTACTATGGTTCCAAAATCCAACTGCCTATCCATGGGGCCAAGTGGAAAAGAAAAAAAAATTCTATTTCTGTTAAAAAGAGGTTTTAAGAAATTGCCACATTTTGTTCTAATCTTTGAAATCAATCACAGCAAAGCAAGAATTGAAAAATAGCAATCAAATAATAATGTTACCCAATAAGAAGTTCGAAAAAGAAATAGGAGAGGATTAAATAAATCTAATCAATACAAATAATCTATGAAAATTTCTTACTATTGATAAAAAAGATAAATTCACATATAAATCATACACAGAATGATTATGAACCTTCTTTTTGCTTTCTTTTATTATTTTTTTTTCTCAATTGAAAAATTTTCATTAGCGAATACAAATAGAAAATTGTATTTTTAAGATAAAATATTGAAAATTAAAAAAAAAAAAAAACGATTTTTAGAGTTGTGTGTTTCTTTTTGTTTTTTTTAGAAAAGTGATTCTCATATCTATTGCAAAGCTAATTTTTATACTTTAGTGTGAGAGAGAGAGAGAGACCTGATCTATCTAAAGAAAACTTTTCAAAAATGACACCACCAGAATTAGAAAGTAAAGAATATATGAAAATAATTTGAAATTTACTTTAGAGAAATAACACAATGTAAAGATCATTAAAGATAGCCAATTGTTTTCTATTTATCTTAAACAAGTTATGAAATTAGAAATATTTAAAAAAAACAAAAAAACCTGCATTTCCTCCAAAGAATAATAGATTTCTAATGATATACATATATATAAAAAATTTATATATATATTCTGTATTTCAGAAAGCAACTACACTCTTTATCAGTGTAAAAGGACTTGATTCTTATTGCTATGGTAAAATTCAAAATACAAAAACCTCTCATTCCAATGAATAGATTTATTTCGAATAACTAACAGAATAGTTTGGCATTGCCCGCGCAACTTTATATATGTATTTAAATAAAGTTATAATATCTATCTATATATCTTTAAAAGTGAAAGTGTCTGTGTGTCTGTGTACATTTCCCTACCAAACTACTGTCAGTTTTCAGTCTACAGACTCGAGATTTAACATAAGGTTTATAGAGATTTGGGAAAGTTTTTTTAACCAGGTTGAGGTCAACAATCTGACCATTTACAACTCTACCAAACTCCTCCTACATTTTTTGGTGTATACACTTGAAATGATAGATGTAGGTTCCTTGGACTTAGATTAAACTTTATATTTTGGTTTGACTCCAAAAAAATAAATTCTAAGGGGTCAAAATAGAAAAATATTTGACCTTTGAGTTTTTTTCCTAACTTTTCAGTCTAAACA
Source organism: Xipholeptos notoides (assembly GCA_036873565.1). Lineage (NCBI taxonomy): Eukaryota > Metazoa > Mollusca > Cephalopoda > Idiosepiidae > Xipholeptos > Xipholeptos notoides. The sequence goes on along the minus strand of JAYKTE010148600.1, from coordinate 10,134 downwards.
CTTGAAATTTGAGATTTACAGTATCTAAACATACATAAACCTTTTTATTCAGTTTTTAGAGGAAAAATATTAATCCAACACCTGGGAAACACCGGGTTAATCTGCTAGTTATAATTAAACACAAAATCTTGTTAAACTTTTAACATTGTGTCGGACAGCTGTTTCGATCTTATTGAATCTCATCAGTGACATGCAATGTTGTCAACAATCCCTATCCCAAGTGGGAACCAAACCTACAGGCCACATGGTGTGAATCAAACGCTTTATCGACTGGCTCACAACACAGTTAGGCATTCATAATGGCAAGTTTTACTATTTTACACTTAATCGTAGCTACACTTGAAGCTGATTTTTTTTTTTTCAATTATCAATTTTCACTAATTATCGGGGTTATTTCAAGACAATACCTATCTGAGAATTTTTCCGGACACATGAAGTACATCTGTGTGAATTTTCAAGAAAATCACTTCAGCCGTTTTGGAGTCCATAGGGAACAAACATACACACGCAAAGTTTCATCTATAAAGAAGGTTAGATATATTTCAGAAAACAATAGTACATTATTTACTGGAATTACAAGTTTTTACATTTTACCCTGATTTGATAGTGTTTTACAGCATATCAACCTTTTTAGGTCAATTAATGCAGAGAACAATCATTTTTGAGTAACGTTCTTTTTTGTCCGCACTTAGTTTTTTTTAATAACACATAGCTGGAGGGAATATAAGGATTCATACCTTTCCCAAAGGCATTAGTCCAAATGTGAATGTAAACAGAACAACTAGGATTCAAACTGGCATATTACAATTCCGAAGTCTGACTGCTTATCCACTGCCCCAAGGGAGTAGTCAACAAGATTCCAAGGATTCAACACTCTACCCGGTCATGGTTAACGGAACAAGAGCAGGCTACCCCCGTGGTTTGAATAAAGGGTTATGTTCGAAATTCTGTGACTCCCGATTACAACAAGGTTCCCAAGTTCAATCCTCTTAAGACAGTCAAAAGGTCCATCGGACGAAATGTTGTGAAGATAACAATAACAAGGATGAGGACAGCAGTCCGAAAAACAGTTGTATAAGTTGATAAGTTATATGAAAATCAATTGAATCATTTTGATTCTCTACATTTTCTTTCGGTTAAGAAATTAGTCCCAAGTTTGTTTGTTTTTTATCGAATTCAGTATAAGAAACAATAGAAAAGAAAGAGGCTGTCAATTCATGGTGAAATAAGGATATAATATATAGAGAATAATAGAAATAATTAAAGAATGGGCAGCCATGTTCGACACCATTAAGTTTCTGCATTCGAGCCAAACAAGAATATTATTCTAAAAGGTGATTGTATTCTATAAACAATCTCTCCTATTCAAATACCTAACAACCATTTGTGTACCAAGAGCTATGGAAGAGTAATGGAATTCTAATAATAAGATTTATAGAAAATGGTTGGGGTCTTCTCATTTTCTGCGAGACTCAACATTCCTCAACTGGGCTAGAAATACAATTTATGTTCCTTTCCTTTTATTGTTCATGTCTTTCTAAGCCCCAAATCATCCATCAAATAGTTTTTCTCCCTTATTATTTCACACAAGTTCAATACAATGTCATAAAAAGTAATACAACTTATTCAAACATTAATTCAATAAACACATTCCAAATCAATGAGGCAGATTTATATGCAAATCACAAAATAATCTCAACATATCTGACCGAGAGTAAAAAGCTCAAAGATATAGAAAAACTATTTTTCGAAATCCTTGAGATGAGATATGATGAACTTTAAAAGCATTTATTGGACTATTTTCATCATCCATCAGAACACGACGTTCATCTGCCACGAACACCATTCCAAAAGAAGACTTCCAGAGGTGTTTTCAGCAATAGAAGGATCAGTAGGCTACATGTGTGCAAGCACAAGGGGCCTACTTTGAAGAGAATTAGGGTCCAAACCCCGTCAGGTATGTGAAATATCTTTTCTGGCCTAAGGTCAGATACTTTTTTTTAGACAGTAGAGTAAACCACCTTTGATCATCACAAAAATTAACACACTGATGTAAAAGCCAACAACAGTTTGTATAGGTGGACAGTTGGGGAAATGCATTCCATGGTTTGGAAATTATGGTAGAATCTTCCCCCCACATCTACTTCAGTTGAAGTATTTTTATTGATTTAGCCCACTTACGAATCTGTATTCCTTCTGACAATTTGCATGCAAATAGACATTTTTTCAGCACACATTTTAAGTGCTCAATTTTAAAAACCACTTGAGAAATGCAAGTAATAATATAAATCATGTCCTTACTCATTTTTGTTCAGTTTTGAAAGCAATGAAGAAATTCCTATAATTAGGCTTATTTTAAGTGAATTGCCACAGTTTGGCAATTGATATTATTTCCATCTCTTTATTTCAGATCAGCATTATCTTAAAGTATTCAGACTACTATCCTGATTGTTATAGTTAGATTTCACTTAATGTAACCTCTGATCTTAACAGGTGTTAATTGTCAAATCCAACTCAAAAAAGGTCACAGCTCAAGAGTTACATTGGTCTAAATTTTGGGAATATAACAATCAAGAGGAGACAAATCAGTCAAATAATCTAAATAACACATTATTGATCCTCATCTCGGGAACATAATTTTTTTTTCTTTTCATTTGCCATATTCTACTGTGGCATTGCCGCACCGTTGCTGTGCCTCGGTTCCTCTCTGCTGCCATGTTACCAGTCTGCTCTCTGCCTCAATTTTCTGGAGATAGCCTTCTCGGTATCTGCTCGCCACCTCCGTTAGGCTTCCTCTGGTGAGATACCATTATTGAGAATTATCCAGACCATCTCCCTGATTACCCCCACCTTTTGGGGTAAATAGCCAGGCTCCTGTTACAGCCACTAGTCTGGGACGGAAGGCTCCCTTTGTTTCTTGTGCAAGTGTGTGTTGAGTGTGTGTATCCTTGGTGAGGAATCATAACGACAAAGATTTTTTTTTCATTAAATTTTTTTTTTCCACAATCATGATTGGAGAGAATAGAAACTTTGGCAAGTCGACTTCCCCCTCATTTTGAGCCCCCACCCCGACACAACCTCCACCAGCCGGGGTTTCTAGGCAGACTGAAACTCCCCCAAAACCTACTCCTTAAACTAGAACCTAAACTATTTAATTGTTTACTAAATAAATTTTCCAAACTTGCTAAAAAAATACATCAAATATTTCAAATTCAAAACAAGGAGTTTTTTTTAGATTTTAACAACTTACAAATACCTCATATAGCTTAATTTATTCTAAAACACCAACCTACTACACCCACTGTTCTGTTACACGACAAGCACTCAATAAAAGAATAGTAAATTGTTTTGGCAGGGCTCTACATTGCGAGTGAATCACTCTCATTTGTGAGTGATATATCCAAGTGGTGACTAAAAATAACAAAACACTTATCTTTTTGGCAACTGTTTTTTTACTGACAATCTTTCAAATATTTCAAATAATCAGTGAAAAAAATGTCTTTTCAATTTTTTTAAAATTAATGGAGCTAAATCAAATTATTCAAACAATGAAAGGTTTGATAGAATAGAATATAGAAATAGACAATATACTTTTTTTTTTTTAAACAAGGCTGTCTAAAGAAATTCAAGAAATCTTTATGCAAAAGAAAGAGTAGTTCAAAGTAAAAAGGATTATACTTTCTAAAACAGTAATTAAATTTCGAATTATTTATTCATAACATTAGAGTGAAATCACATTTCATGAGATTGGCTAGTAACTTTTCTATTTGGGATAAGGCTTGATAATGTGTACAACTATTTTTCGGACTGCTGTCCTCATCCTTGTTGAAGATGGCCAAAGGGTTCACCGGCTGAAATGTTGTGAAGACAGCAATAAATTGGATGAGGACAGCAGTCCGAAAAATAGTAGTACAATTTTCTATTTGGCTAGTAAATAAAAATATGTAGTTGTGAAAGGTCAACTAAAGATAAATTTGTCCGTAGAGCCTTGTTTCGGTACAAAAATAGAAATTTCATTGATAATCACACAGCTGGAATAAACTGGAATTGCAAAAGAGAAAGAAAGAAAACTAAAAACATTTGCCAGAGCCTCCTTCAGGGTTTGAACAGCTCACTGGTATTTTTAGGTTGAGCTCAATCCAGAAATTGAATTCACAGAAATTCATATGGGACTTTGGAATTCACAGAAATTCATATTTTTCTTCTGCATAAAAAAATTGTTACATTTCTTTAGACTTGTTTTAAACAATCTTGTGTAAAAACTAAGATATATTGTTTTATTTCTATTCTATTAAACCGTTCATTGTTTAAATAATTTGACTTTGCTCTGTTAATTAAAAAGAATAAAAGTCGAAAAAGAGATTTTTTTCACTTAGTATTTGAAAGATTGTCGGTGAAAAAAAACAGTCACCAAAAGATAAGTGTTTTATTATTTTTTAGTCGCCACTTGAATATATCACTCGCAAATGCAAGTTATTCACTCGCAATATAGAGCCCTCGTTCAAAACTATTTTTCTCAAAATCTACACACATTTAAACCTCAGAATTTAAACATTCGACATTTTCTGACAAAAGTTACTGATATTCCAATATATACAACATTCATAATCATGAGGAAAAAGGTGTTTTTTGTGTAGGCGTATCAACATCCCAAGTTTCGTGTTAATATTTCATTTTCTGACTAAATTTGTCAATACTAATCTCGCAAGCCAAACTAAAAATTTAAAAAAAAAGAAAAATCAAAATCTGAAAGTTGATGGGATAATGTTTATTTATTCAAGGCTTTATTTTAAGTTGCAAATAACAGACATTAAAAAGTGTAGAAGGAAACGGAAGTGATAAATACACATTTTAGCACAACATTTTGCAGATTTCTAACCAAAAATAATAAAAAAATAAATTTTTAAAAAGTAAAACTTTTTATATCGAACAGGATTGTGCTGATTTTATCAACAAGAAATATTTCATAGATAAAATAATAATTATCAGCTATATGAATGTTGATAGCTGGCTTAGAACTTTCTAAATACTTAATCAGATTACTTAAAGATTTTTAAAACTATTAGAACAGAAAGTTTGGAACACTCGAAACATTTTAGATATTAGCTTTTGAATAATACACAAAAAGTTCAAACATGGTATGTATATATATATATATATATATGTGAAAAAAAAATGCACTTTGTTTTTATTTACAAAATATTTGGCTCTTGATTGCTAACCTGACTAATTTTAAACTATGAGAAGAATTTAGTTATGATTTTTATTAGCAGACTAAATCATGAAGCTTCATCTCAATGAATTCCTAAATAAATATACGAAGAATATTATTACTAAATATAAGAATATTTTTCGAAAATCCTTGGGATGAGGTACGATGAATTCTAAAAGTATTTTCCACTTCTCTCTTGAATCACCCTTCGGCCTTCCTCAGGTGTCCTAAATTAACTCGTATTGTTTTTAGATCTATCTTCTTTTATCTCTTTTTTAATTTTTTTTTATAAAATAAAACCAACATTAATTTAAAAAAAAAAGAAGATAGATCTAAAAACAATAAGAGTCAATTTAGGACATTGGAGAAAGGCTGAAGGGTAATTCAGCCAAGATGTCAAGAGAGAGAGAATACTGTAGATGAAGAAAATAGTCAGATTAGGGCTTTTAGAATATGAGAAGAATTAGTTTAAATAAATATTGATCAGTCTTTGGCTCTCAAAGCACAATGCTAAGGAGAAAAAAAACACATAAAAATGATATAAAGATAACATCCAAGAACTATACACTTTAATTAAAAGAGTTTAGAAATTGAAATTCTATTTATTTAAAAAATATATTAAATCAATAATAAAATACCAAAATAAATATGAAAATAGTTATTCTAAATCTTCGAATTGATATTTTTCAATTTTCAATACATAGAAAACAGCCCTATAGACTACATAGAAAACAGCACTATAGAAACACTGATTATAAAAGCCCAGGGATATAATGAGCATATAAAAATGGCCTTGTGCCTAACTTGGGTTCGTGCTCGACCAAGTAAACATATCCCATCATCAACAAAATCTGTTAAAAACAAAGATTCATTCATTGATATTGCCAAACTCTAAAAATTAAACTTTTCTAATCTTTTGATGTCTGCTAACAACCATCGCTTGTGGCAGAAACTTGACAGTAAATTGTTGCACAGCAGGAATCGGTTCTAAGGAAATTGGACTAGAGGGTATAGGAACCGTAGAATCCTTATTATTGATATTTTCAAAGCTTTATAGAAGATCATTTATATTGAATAGTATTTGTTTCTGAGAAGGAGCTCAAAGAGTTGTGTCTATTTGTACACACTACTTGTCCTTTGTATTTTCACATTCTTTGAAATGTCTTCCTTTTGAAAGTATTAGGGAAAATTTGACATGGAATAATTCTCTTGAAAATTTGACATGGAATAATTCTCTTGAACATCCGATCGAAAAATGGAAACAGCCTAGCTTTGGAAATTTGAAAATTAATATGAAAATATTTTGAAACCCGAATTTTTCAGTTTAATAAATCCATTTATTCCTTTCTTCCATGTTTGGGTCTGTACCAAGTTTGTAATTATATCTATTTTTGGAATTCATTGAGATGAGGCTTCATAATCTAGTAATAATTTTATTAGCAGACTGTTGTCCTCATCTTTATAGGTGTTATTACTGTAATTGTAATTTTGAAGCCTGCTTGAAAATGTTCTGGTTTTGTCTTTACCAAAACATTGAAATTCCCAAACATTATTTGTTTATTGGTTGTTTTTTTTTTGTTTTTTTAAGCTTAATGAAAAATTGTAATATTAGTCATTTGTTTATTGGTAGATTTTTTTGAAAAATCTTTTATTAAGCTTATTATTAGATTTAAATTGAAAAACTGAAAACAGATTGGATGTTAATATATAATTGAAGGAAAATATGCCTAAATTTATGATTATTCATGTTATTCAGACTTTCATCTTCATTGTTAATTTCTTATTGCTTTCACTGATATACTCTTTGTAATGGTCCTATTAGTTGGCATAAATAATTTCAAGCGACATTCATCTGGAGGTAACAGGTTCAATCCTGATGGCCAGCATAGATAGCTGAAGAATACCTAACTTGGATTAACATAGTACTTGATAACTTTTGCCAAATATGAACAGTATATCTCTGTGGATTAAATAAAGGGTTAAGTAGGCACTTCTGAGATGGTTCCTGAGTTTGATTAATACCTGGGGAAAAGATAAAGGTTGCATCCATTAAAACATTATAAAGATAGCAATGAAGACGAGAAATAAAGTCTGAATAATGATAATGACCAAACCTTATCTCCTAAATTCAGACAATAAATATAAAAATAAGAGGATGTCTTTTTGTTCTGTTTTCTTCTTTTATGTGCATCCTAATGTCTTATGTCGTGAGTGATAATCATTTATATAATATGCTCAAATGGGCAATCTATGAAGCTAGTGGCTAGATGACCTCGCTTATCAGAGTATTTTCTCCACTACTATTGAATATTAAGAGCCATTTTCCACCATCATCCTTATCTTTGTTGGCAAAGCAAACTCTTAATGTAGAACTTTCTCTATTTCAGTTTACTATCATCTTAACAGGCTGACTTGTGGTTTTAAATATCTCTGGGCATAATAGCCTACTGAAAGCTTTCTTTTAAAAAGTGTTTGTCTTGAGATTCTTTTGATAATTAATCTATTTATATGAACCTTTAAATTCATCTTGTGATTATAGGCTCTTTTATCAGTGGGAAGAGAAACAAAAAATCACTTTTAATTGCCTGTAAAAGGGGGATTATAATTTGAAAAACTTATTTAGAAAAATCAAACTTTTCCTTCACTTTTCCAAAATGAAATTTTGCCGATACTAATTCGTTATTTCAATAAATTGGATATGGAAATTTTGTCTAGCCTTGTTCAAAAATCTGACTAATCACTATTCAGCTTTTTATTCACTTCAACAATATTCTCTGCCATCAATTATGGTTTTAGTTTCCTTTATAAAATTGTTTAAAGTTGGTGCTGTAATTATTTAATTCTCATAAATTTGCAACATCTGTGCCTGGAGGGGAGGAATGGTATGAGGTTCAGGAGATTACTAGCATCATACTGTCTAATATCTTATATCATTTTACTAATAATCTTATGATGCTTATGAAGAACTACAACGTATTATTACATTTAAGTTACATATATTTTTTATTATACTTAGCTACGCTGTGCATTGCATTAAGATAATATTAGTAATATACTCTTATATCCTAAATGATAATTTCACCTGTTTATTAATGTTTAAAAAGGGGGAAAAAAATAGAAAGTTCTGATTTATTTGTATTGGAGGTTCAAATAGTATTATTTTTCAGGTTTAGTATGGCAACAATTAATTATTATTGTTACAACATTTTTGGCATTGTGAGCAGAGTTCATTTATAAAGATTTAAACAAAAAAATTAATTTATACCAAGAGCTGAATACAATGAGCCAATCAGATACCAGAATTGTTGTAATTTTTTTAATGCCCCTTGGATTAACTAAATTTATTTTACTGTCTGACCGGATGAAAGGAAGGAACCCTGCGGTTTGTGAATTTAACCTTTGGCTCATCATCATGATTATCAGTAGTAGTATTAGTATAATTATTGTTCTTACTATGACAGAACTTTGCCTTGTATCACAACTATAACTACTTCAGTACTATCTGCCTAGGACTATTTACCCACCCAAATCTGATACTTGCCATCTGGACTAATTTTTCTTTTCCTCTGATAAAGAGTTTTTGCTTTTATAATTTTTCAACTAGGATCATTTTTGTCACAAACTGGCTGCTTTTCTAATATTTTTTTTTCTGTTACTGTCTTTCTAATTTTGATTCTGGTTCACTAACATAAATCACATAGTTCCTTTCTAATAGGGTGTAAATCATGTCTCCTGTTGAATGTAACATTTTTTTGTCCTTTAATTATCTAGCAATTAATCTGTATCATTATTGTTCTGGTGGCATCAGATTTTCTCCCCGGTAATCCTTATGATTCAATCTTGGAGCTTTCTGTTTCTGTTTTCATAAAATGTCCTCCCTGATTGGTTGTTTGATGAGTTTAAGGGTAGATTTGCGGTGAAGGATTAATTATTTCTTATGAAACGTATTTTATAGAAAACTCGTCTGGATTCAAATCGACTCCTTCTTCTTCTCAATCTTTCGTTGAATTATTTTTTGGAAAGAAAAATACATGCATCCCTATTTTTATGCTGTTTTTAGGATAATTGCTTCTTTAGAAATTGGTGCTGTTGAACATAATGATGAGGAATGCTTCTGTAGCTTAATGACAGGCACATGGTGGCACCATGGAAATGATCCTAAGATTAACTATTATTATTATCATAACAAATATTTTAGTCGGTTTTTATGGATCAAAATATATCTGATTGCAACTCCCCACAGAGTTTAGAATGAGAAATATTTTTCTTGGGAATTGGTTTGAAGAGGAAGGCATTCCATTTTCTTAATCATTTCTAGGTTTAAAAAAAAAAAAAAAAATTGAGCGTATTTTAAATATATACATTTTTAGAATAATGCCTTTAAGGAATTAAAAATCTCATGATTGACAAACTGCAAATAAAATAAACCTTTCAAAAACAATCTTATCGAAAGCAACCCTATAATTTCAGGTTTTTATAAAGAACTCGTGCAATTCTCTGAAAATATCAGAATTCACTTGGTGAAATCCTTAATAATGGGAATTCTCTCTGTACACACATTTTGGATATTATGAAGGAAAAAAAACACATTTATTTACAATAATAATAATAATGATGATAAATCTATACTAAATAAATAATTCATATTTCAGCTGAAGATGAAAATTGATTTTTTTTTCTAAACCTAAAAACAGTTCCATGAAGAGATTATGATTTTCCTTATTTGAAACAAAAAGAAAAAAGAAGCAAAGAAGCAATATGTGGCTGATTGTTAAATTTTACATAAAACACTTGTGTATCAAACTAACAAGGCAATGAGAATAATATATATATATATATATATATATATATATATATATATATATACACAAACACACAAACACACACACACACACACATACAAACACACACACACACACACA
>JAYKTE010148489.1:0-13073 GCA_036873565.1 Xipholeptos notoides | reverse complement strand
TTTGTTACACATCACACATACACACACACATACATATATATATATATATATATATATACACACACACATATATATACACATACATGAATGAAACTTGGGTTATTTATTGGTACTTAATTTTTCTTTTGGGAATTAGCCAAAAATAGCTATCTAGACTTCTTATCAATGTAAGTATATCAAGCAAGTTCTTGCATCTGGGCCACATTTGATTCAATCCTAAGACTCCTATCTACTAGTGAATGTCATGGTTCAACTATCTTACTATGACTTGATCACCCACCCCCACCTCCGGGGTAATGTAATAAGATTTGTTTGAAATGGGACAAAAAAAAAAGACTTTGAATTTGAGGTCTGCAGTATTTGATATATATATATATATTTATTTATTTCTATGTTTAGTTAATGTCTTGTTTCTTCACTGAGGCTTTCAGGCCATTGTTGGCTTCTTTGATCTTAAAAAAATGTTTAGGAAGAACCTCCTCCTCTCTCTCAAAAGAAATTGAAAAAGCACCATTTCAATTTATTTTAACTAAGTTCAGCAAAGCAAATTCAATTTAAAAAAAATAAATCAAATTAGAAAAAAATTCTTATATTCCTACAAAATACAAACCATAACATTCACATTGAGCTGTCTCAAGCAAATGAGGTTCTTTAACTAATCTAGGTGCAAGGATTCTAAATATCCGGGTGGATGTGACCCGTCAACTCGATGAGAGTAACTCATCTAATTTGTTGAAGTTTTTGCACTGTTGTAACAATATGGCACTTGGAAGTAGGGTATGTGAACTAGTATGTATATAGCTTAGTAGGCAAATATAAGCACTAGTATGTATATCAGAGTTTGGAAAGTTAGAATGTCAATGTTACCTAATGAAATGGGAATCTATTATGGCAAATGATGTCAAAGTGTAAAATGAATGTTGAGGAGGCTTGATAACTTGTACATCTATTATTCAGACTGGTGTCTTCATCTTCACAATCCTTAAGATAGGGCTTGATTATTTGTATATCTATTATTCGGACTGGAGTCCTCATTTTCTTTTCATTGTTGCTTTCATAATTCTTGAGATGAGGTTGGATAAATTGTACATCTATTTTTCAATCTGTTGTCCTCATCTTTATTATTGTTACAAGACAAAATGGTTAATCAACTGAAACACTGTGAAGGTAACAATGATAAAGATGGGGACAATAGTTCAATTTTACGAGGGTTGTTCCAACATAAATGCCTTCTATTCCGCTTATGAAGATCAGAAGTATCGCAAAATGCATTGTTATGATGGCTGAACTTATACATTCATGACCTAAAAGCTTCATCTTTCTGTTATTCATAATTGATATTGATGATGTGAGACTCTAAAAAAGCACCCGTCATGGATGGGCATCAGAAGCAGAGATGCATCACTCAATTCCAGCATGCAGAAAAAATTGAATGTTTATGAAGTTATTGCAGTTAATGTCAGTACAGTTAGGAGATAGATTCATCGATGACAGAGATGTGGGTGACAAAGCACACTCTGAATGCAAAAATGAACTTCCTCATACATCACTGGTAAAAGTGCATTGAGAATGATGGAGACTATGTAGAAAAATAAATTCTAGAGCACAACAGGTGGCTCGTTTTAATGGTACCAATTATGACTTTGCAGCTCTTCAACATTTAAAAATAACTTTAAAAAAATAGGTGGCATTACTTTTGGAACAACCCTAGTAGATGATCAAAATACAAGAATAAATGAGTATTCAAAAAGTGTATGTTTAAATAAAATATAAAAAGATATTCCTAATTAAATTAGAAAAATAAAACACTAATATAAATGTTTAATAATGTATTTAAAAAAAGTAGGTCTATTAATAAATAAGCATAACATGATATCAAAATAAAGAGTTTTTGAATAAAAGAACAATATAAAGACAGATAAAAATTGATTTTTTATTTGATATTATTCATCATAAAAATAGAATTATCAGGATGTTATAAAAAAATCCAAAATGTACATTTTTTGGTATTAAGATTTTAACAGAGTGAAAGGAAGAGCTTTACAATTTTAGACAAGACATTTTTTGTCAACGTTAGTTTTACAGAATTGATAAAGATGCTGCCTTCTGTATGATTGAGAGAAGAGGGATTGTTGTCTGTTTTTGGACAAAATCCATTATTCATCGCCCCCCCCCCCCAAAAAAAAATGTGCTAACTCAGCAGAATAATCACTAGCATGGATGATTTGTAGGTAAGGAGCTTGAACACAATTTTAGGGTGCCAGGAAAAGTCTATGCTGACTGCTGTAAGGCATGAACGTAGTTTAACACAAAATTGAGTCAGACATAATGCCAGTTTAAAGTTCTCGTGTAGCAAACTACCCCTTCATGGGTTTAACAATTTCTAGACTTAACTCCCTCAGCATTCCCCCTTCAGAGAGCCTCAGGCACTGGGCAATAAACCTAGTTCTTCCCTTTTAGATTGAGAGTGAAGGTTTTGTTTGGGGGGGTGGCCCTCTCAGACAGAGCCAGCATATCTGCAGTTTTCCACTTGAGAAGATGCAGCAGTGTGGCACCATACAATCTTTGATTGGAATGGAGCAGGACTATTGGAGCTTCACGAGGAGACTTGTCATTCTGACTTCAGTGAAAACCACCGATCACTAACAGTGTGCAACTTTTATGGCCTTTGAAAATTAAAAAATCAAATACATTTTATTATGTAAAATGTGCACAGTTTATGCACTTCCACTGGTTTTGAAAAATTAAGTACTATAAGTTTAAAAAAAACTCTAATAGTTTATTTTCAAAAATTGTATTTAATAAATAAAATCATTACCTCACCAAAAGAATAAAATTCATGAGTTTTGAGCATTTTATTTGCAGTTGTGTGTCATGGGGGTTAAAAAATGGCATTTACTTTCTGGTAGGGCTTTCTCATGGTGTTTAAGCTATCTCTTTTTAAAAAAAAAAGTGTTTGATGTCAGTAATAAAGTGATAGCTTAGTGTTTACTACACACGAATGAATTGTTGGCATTGCATTACACATAAAACTTAACCTTTTGTGGGAATAAAATCATCACAATTTACGAATTTTGTCCCTATTTCTCAAACAGACCTGGTTTGTTTGCTAGGATGTGGGAAATGAAAGGTTGATACATTAAAAAATGCATGGTTTTTAATTACGGGTTTGCAACGAAATACGATGCATTCGTTCAGCTTTTTTTTCAAACAGAGTTTAAGCAATATTTAAAACGGGTACAAAAGTATTCAACTCGACAAGAGTGTTGTTTGTTGCAATGTAGTGCGTGCAATGTGTACTATTACTTAGGAAAGATTGTTTAAGTCATTACGAGTATCCTCCCTTGTAAAAAAAAACAGGGGAGGCTACTCATAATTAAACTTTTGATCTTCAAAATAACATGAACAAAAGAAATGAAAAAGCAATGAAATAATATCCAAAATGTATAAAGAAAGGTACATAACTCATTATTTTAAAAGTTAGTATATACTTTTGAGTTATTTCCCTTTTAAATTTTTAATGTTTTATTTGGCCCCAACCAAAAACAATTTAAGAACCAAACATGAATATTACCCTATTATCTTACATATTCTGTATATATCAGTAGGCCATCGATAAATGTTAAATCCTTTGAAAGTAGCTATTATTTCATTTTATATTTATAACATATAGTATCTCAGAACAACAGTATATTCTTTATTATGTGTTCTCCCACTCTGTTACAAATAACTTAGACATATATAAAATACATTTATATTAAAATCTACATGTCACCATTCATATAAAATCATATAATAATTGTTATTTTTTGGATCCATATAAAATACAAAACTATTTACGTCAAATTCTATATGTTTCCACCCATATTCCCAAGTGCAGTGCAGAGGAGAGCCAAGGAAAGAAAGAAGGAAGAAGTTAAGAGACAAATATCATTAAAGAGATGGATCAATTTAAGGAACAAGAAATGAAGATATGAAATGTCATATTACAAGATACACAGCAATGTAAACAAAATGTCCAGCCAAGAAAAATAATTGGGAACAATGTCTTGAACAAGAAATGTCATAAAACATACCGTTGATGCCTATGATGATAGAGATGGAAGCAGATAAAGTACAGGCTAACCCACATAGCTGCAGTGAGGAAGTAAAAATCCATGGAAGAAGTGTTTTACAGAAAAGTTCTTCTTGAGTTTAGAATAACTAAAGGAAGTAATCTGTTCTTACCTAAATGGGACACACACATGCACTAACATATTATTAGCTGATAGTGCTTGTGTTGCTGGTTGCTATTAACATCAGTATTGAACATTTATACAAGAATAAGAATTAAAAAATATTCCAAAAATATTTAAATTTATACTAATTTTGGACCATTATTAATAAGAATTTGCTATTATTACTGAAAAGTTATTAACTTTTAATTTAGCCACACAATGCTTTTATTATATGATGATTAGTTAATCTTGTATAATCCTAACAATTTAATATCTATCAAAATATAAGTATTTACCCAACATTAATAATTATTTTTAGTAATAAATATCAAACAGCTTGATTTTTTTCCGCAATTTCTTTTCTGGAAATTTTTTCTTATTTTGATGGAAACAATTGGGGATGAAATAAGTTTTGGATTCTTGTATAACAATTTTTATTTGGTTAATTGGAATGCAAATGGAATTTGAGAAGTGTTTATTGTAGAAAAAAAAAGTAAAACTAATTAAATTAAAAGACAAAAGTAGAAGGCCTTTTTTTACAAGGGAGAAAAGAGACATACAGGATGTCAGACAAACCAATCATTATGTCAGAGAAGTCATCAAAAGCTGATAGTGCTATGCCTATCAATAATGTGTCCTGTGTTAATTACCAATAAAAGTAGAGAAATAAACAGAATTGTATAACTTAAATAACCAGCAAATTTTTATTAGTTATTGCTGAGCCTGCAACAATGCAGTGCATGGATCTTAGATTTAATTTCTAAAGAGATATTGGGAATTCCTATGTATAACCAAACTGAAGATTTCATTAGGGGTGAAAATTCAAGAAATAATAACAAATTTGCAGTAAATCAAATTGATAATATAATAAAATAATAGCCATTACTTCTCAATCTTAGAGAATCATAGAATTAAGAATCATGTTTTTTCCCGGCTCCAATATAGTAAATTCCCCCTTGTGCATATTGATTACATAAATGCTACATTTGACATTATTTCATTTAGAATAATTCAGTTAGCTAAATACTGATTGACAGCCCAAATTTTTCAATTAATGTATGAAAGTCTGATAAAAGAAAGGAAAACAAAAATTCTATAAACTTTTTTCTAGCTCAGGAGGAAGTTTTGAACTTGCACAACGAAATCCTAGATTAGATGCAGAACTGTCAGGTGT
This sequence comes from Xipholeptos notoides, assembly GCA_036873565.1. Lineage (NCBI taxonomy): Eukaryota > Metazoa > Mollusca > Cephalopoda > Idiosepiidae > Xipholeptos > Xipholeptos notoides. The sequence goes on along the minus strand of JAYKTE010148489.1, from coordinate 7,682 downwards.
GTTTTGACTCCTAGCTGCACAACGGTATCGATAGCAGTAACTCTGAAATGAAAATCACAAAAACAACTTTGTAAAAATTCATCAAATGAATAAAAACAAAAAGTGCATTATTTAAACCATAGTTGGAGGGAATGATATTCATACCTTTCACAAGGGCATTAGCCCAAATGTGAACGTAAATCAAGGGTCAATATATCGAAATCATAATTATAAAATTATTTATAATTAATTTTACTTTTATAATAATATTTATCTATTATATAAATTATCATTACAAAATTACTCATATTTTTAACTTTTTGTTTTTAAAAACCATAATTATAAATTTATGATAAAAAAAATATGATAAAATTTATAATTTTGAATTTATATAAAATTATGATATATATAGTATAATTATAAACTATATAAATTTTTTTCTTAAATGTTATAATTATAACATTACTTGTAACTAATTTTAATTCTTTTTAAAAATGTGGATAAAAAAAATTAGCTTGTGAAAATTTCTAGATGTTTCCAGAGAAATTATCCCATAACTAACTGCACTCCATATCTAAATTATTGAACTTACCTTGTGACAAAGGAAAGAGCCTCCTTTTTTCACTTTATCTGTTCCATCACGAGGACCTTTCTGATTCAAAAACAATAAATAGAAATCCAAGTCAAAATTACAGAGGATAAATAAATGTACTAGTTTACCACTGGCATATATAATGACAGTGTAGTTTCAAATTGTTACTCTTTTGGAAAGTTTATAAAAAACTTGCAAAAATACAAATTATTTAAATATCAATGAGTGATCATGTAACTTTGTATTAGTATTCAATGCAAATAAAGGAATCACATCTTCTTTTGTACATAATAATCAAAAATTAAATATTTCAATTGACATTGTGTTTCTTGGTGTGGTACTAATTATTATTACTATCTAACAATCTTATATTTTCTGTCATTACCTTAATTATACAGTGTCTTCAGAAGTTACTGTGAATTTTCTCTGTTAGAAAATAAACAGAATCTATTCACTTACGGGGTCTTTTTGAAAGTCCGTTGAATGGCGAATGTCCCACCAATCTGAAGTCCATTCCCATACATTTCCAATCATATTTTTCAGCTTGAATTTATTTTGTTCAGGGAATACTGTAACCTACAACCAGAAAATGGAAACGTTTAAAGGCTTGACAAACAAGTTAATTCATGTATTACATTCATTGAAAATTAAATAATTTTTAGGGTGTTTTAGTTTTTGTAAAACAAGTTCCTTTGGAGAGATTATAGTCATTAGACCTATTTCTATTTAAATAAAAATTGACCTGTTTTAATTTTTTTAGTGAAATGCATACACTAAATTCAATCTCTCTTATTCTAAACATTTGTATTTCGTATAAAAATTTGTATAAAAATTGATTTCTTTCAAAAGGTTTGAACAAATTTGATTAAATTAACATCTCATCTTCATTTTTAGACACATACATTCGATATATAATGGGCACAATCTAATCTGTCTGTATGTGTGTGCGTGTGTGTTGCAGATTAAAGAAGCTACATAGAGGCTAAATATGGATTCTATTATAAAATTTTCCGAGAAAGCTAATAGAAGTACTCCCAAACCTCTAAGCATCCCCTAATGGAATTACCAGTTAGATAATATTTTAGAAAGGAATTGGGATAAAAACCCTACAAAAATATTCCCCAACCCAATAGTATTAAAATAAAAGCAGAAAATGGAAATACTAACTGGATTGGTACCAACGTAACCATCATCTCCAGTGTTGAATTTAGGAAATTCACCATGCCAAATATTCATCCAATGTTTGTCATATGGCTTTTCCTTATTGCCCCATGGAAATAACCTGAGAGAGAGAAAAATAAATAAATTCAATTTAAAACTAGTAGAGCTATATTTTTTATAAGAGGCAGATAGATTTTTAGGCTGTGGGGCCAAAGGTCAATATCAATATTTTTCGTTCTTTGATCTACACTTAGGGAAAAAAAAAAAAGAGGCGAACAAATGCTAATACTTTCCTGACCATCATATAATTTCCCCCCAAGAACAGATGTAGCAAATTCGTGAGATTCTAATAATAACAATACAAGCTTTAATAAAAAAAAAAACAATCATTGATGGCAATGAATATTGTCAAAGCAAATAAAAAGTTGAAATTGTAATTGGTCAGGTTTTGGAATAAAGCTGGCCAAAATTCAGCATCCAATTTATAGATTAAGATTAAAATAACAAATTAATGTAACCAAATTTCACTTGTGAAAAGCTATGGAAAAAATTACTTATGACTTTATACACAATTTAGTTAGAAATAATTACACCCACAACTTTCACATAAGTTAATTTTTTTTCTGGTGATAAGATGGCCTATTTCATACAGCTTTAGAGTCAACATATAAACAAAATTAAAATAAATATTCCAGCAATAGAACACAATGTTGTTTTTTTAGGTAATAGCAGTGACATTTTTATTTGTGGAATATAAGACTATTTGCAAAATAATCAAAACATCTCTCACAGTGTATCCTTACAACAACAAAAATCCACTTTTAAATGTTTAATGTTAGCAAAATTTGAGGAAGGTTTTTGGAATAGTTACCTCTGATTGAGATGCCCTTTGCAAGCATACTCCCATTCTGCTTCCGTTGGAAGTCTTTTGCCAACCCATTTACAGAAAGCTACAGCATCATTCCAAGATACATGAAGAACAGGATGATCCATTCTGAATTAAAAATTAAGGATCTTGTTAAGATTAGGCAACTAAGTTTTTTAATATTAAAACTATCTATCTATCAATAAATGATTGTACAACAGTTTTAATGAATTGTAAGTTAATGTAATCAAAATTGAATGAAGCTACATTTACAGGTTTTATAAATCAAAAATATTATTTTTTATCTGTGAAAAAGTACATATATGTTTCCACTAAAAATAAATTTTCAAAACCATTAGAAAAAATGTAAAGTTATGAGGTATTGTTATATACTAACAATAAAAACAAATTCTTGTAGTAAGATTATAGATTGTTTATTTTTTATTCACTCAAGTGGACAAAAGGTGTAGGCATGAGAAGCAGTTGAAGAGATCTGGAGATGCAGTACAAAACTGACAATTTATTATATACCATCAATAACAACTTGAAAAACTAATGATAGTATTACAATACAAATTTCACTAAAAACACTAATTGAATAAGTCTTAGGAGGTTGCAAACTATTAGTTTCTTTCCAACCTAATATTTACCATAAGAATCCTAAAATCTATAACTGAACACAAACCTATCATGGATTGAGGAGTCATTCCCCTCAGGTTGTTTCCAGTTAGCACCATTGACAGAAAGCCACCAAGGAGCAGCCATCACCTAAAAAGAGAAAAACAAATTCACATGATAATCATTGATTCCGAAATGGTGTTTATTAAATTCATTAAAATCTAAATCTTCACCAGTGTGGTGAAGATTTAGATTAGATTTAATTGGCAAAAGAAAAAAATTAGTGAATTCTACAAAACATAGTTAAAAATTATAATAAAATATAGTTTTTTCAAAGCATCATTTGTTTTCATGAAGGTAAAGGAAGTTAAAAAGACTGAAATCTTGTGGTATAACCTCAAAATATAATTAGTAAATAAAAACATAAAAAACACAAAATAAAGTCTTTTTAACTTTCTTTATCTTCACATAGTTAAATATGATTCATGTATCTTTCCCCCATGCTAAAAAAAAAAAAAAAGAACTCTTCAAAACAAAAAAAAATAACATCACTTTATTTTACTATGCATTCATAATTGAGAGATTTTAAGACATTCATTCCAACAAACTTTCAAATTTTGATCTTTGGTTGGGCATTAATTCTTACCCTTAAATTATACGTATCAAACTGTTAAGGTATTCCAAAGCAATTTGGATTGTCCAAGTTGAAATGTCTGCCGTTTAATTTTACTAACAATAATCCACCAACAGAAACTTTATGATATTGTCTATCGTATGCTTTTAAAGACGGTGATCCTTTTAAAAATTATTGGAAAAATGAAACTTGAGAATAAAATCAAGAGATAAATTATTATTATTCAATTAAAAGTATGGCTAATAAGCCAAAATGCTGAAAGTAGCAACAATAGAACAGTTTCATCAATACTACAAGTCTTATCTGAAGATTTCAAAATGAATGACTACTTAAATTACAAGTTAGAAAATAATTTCTTACAAGGCATAAAAATGGTTGAACAAAATGTTATTCTTATAAACTTTAAAAATCAGGGTGGAAGATTTAATTCAAAATTTATCAATTTTCAAAGTGCACTTTTATAAACTTTGTAATACAATGATCGAGTAGTGGGTAGGTTAGCTAGTGTTATTAGTGAAAGTTAGATAAATATTTCATAAACAACAGCCTTGTTTTTAATTTCAAATATTCAGCAGCATTCTTTAGTGAAAGTTGGATAAATATTTCATAAACAATTAAATATTGGAATGCAAGGATTTTTTATTTAAGGATTAGATTTTAGGTGAGGTGTGGGACTTGGCCTGAAAACCCGCGGCTGGGTCGGTCATGTGTGTCGCGGGTTGGCGACTCGAAGATGGGGGTATAGGTGGTGCCTCTGTTCTCTCTTTATCATGATCATGTAAAAAAAAAATAAAAATATGTATTATTTTTATTTTAAAAAAGTCTTCTGTCATATGTCTATGCCATCAGACACACACACACACAACAACACACACAGGGAACAGCCAGGACCCGTGGCTACAACGAAGGAGTTGGCTACAGGGCGTGGACCGGGTTCTCGAGCAAAGGCATCTCATCGGAAAAGGGCCAGAAGAGGCGGACGAGCAAACCCAGAGAAGGTCACCCCTAGAACCCAAGGAAGAGCCAGGCTGGTTCCGTGGCACTGGGGAAAGGCCCCAGGGCGCGGGCGTTGCAGTCCTGTGCCATGGTAGTGTTACAACTTAAGGTGCACAGATTTAATTTAAATTGAATCTAAAAATGACCTTAGATTTATTTTTATGTAGTGTACATTTTGTTGCACTTTTGAAAATTGAATTTATTTATAATTTAGCAATTATTGATATAGATATATTATTTAGAACCAAATTATTTTGGATAAAATATCAAAATAGCATCCAGATGACTTCAATTGATAATATAATATTATTCATATTAATTAAAAAATTCTAACAATATGATATATATGTTAGGAACATACAGAATAGAACTTAGGATAATTATAAACACATAAATAACATTGCACAATTAAAGTGAAGAAATAAATGGTTATTAAATAATGTATGTATTTTCATTTAAAATACTGTGAATCAATATTTCATTAGCCAGCCTTTTGCTGTGTTTTTTAGCTTTAGTTTATATCCATAGCATCAGTACTGACAATAGAGTGAAATGATAAGTAGGTACATACTAAATTAAATAATCAATAGTAAATCTATACTATTTACTTTGTAGATAGATGAGTCAAAAGTATTAGAAGACCAATCTAATGGAAGTTCCAAAGTCTTTGAAGTATTGAAGTTCAAATGTATTTTAAATCCTGCTTTCTTTATGAATATCCTCTGTTTCACCAATTTGATGTTTAGTATTAAGGACATTTTTCCGATTTGAGAAAGAAAAAGATTCAAATTTATGTCTGACTAAAGTTAAATTTTAAGATAAGTCTAAATCTTATTAAGCTATATCAGAGTAGACTTGACTCCATTGGTATAGTAAAATTCAGAAAGACAAAATTGTGTATTTTTCTAAATCATGATATGTTTGGTTTTTAGGAGTTCTATAGCATTAGGATTTTATAAGTTTATTTCTAACAATGAATTTTTAAAATGTTTGATAAAAAGAAAGCCTATTTACTTACAGATTCTGTAACATTGTCCAGTGTTGGTTTGCTCAAATAGTTTTCCATTACAAATGAATTACCAAATTTTTCAGCCTAAAAATAGAAAAGAAAATATTATTTGATTTTATTCATCATCTTGTATATTTAAGTATATTACCTATTTATCATTGTGCATAATCTAATATTATGACAAGAATCAAAATATGAATTTGAAAAAAGTAACATTTTTACATTTTTCTAATTGGATGTATATAATTCACATGGAATTAATGTTGGAAATTATATAGAGAATATTGATAAAAAGAAAATGTTTTTCATGTAACTAAGAGCATTAGGATACCACATCCAGAAGGGACAATAAAGTTAATAAATAAACAACTTAGCCATCTTTCTACTTCAATCTATTGTTGGTAGATGCATTGTAAATTTGCCAATTCAACATCTTGAAAGGATTCCCATTGTGCACCTGTTTTGCTCAGCAACTCTGTCTTGTCTGTGATCTTCTATAAGTGGATAGACAGAGCAAAACAAGGCAACCAGAAATAACCCAAGAAGTTATTCAAAAGTTAACTAATTTATTAATTAAACTACTCTAATAGGCTTCAGGCCAAGAAGTCTTTTCCACTCTAGAATTTTCAATTTTGTGAATTACACTTTGGGTGGCGGAAGAAATATAGGCAAACAAATGCCAATACTCCCCTGAACATAGTACTATTTTTCCCCCAAGCACAGATGTTGCACATTTGCAACATAAAATATGTTTTGATTAAAAAACAAAACACACTAACATAACAACAATAAAACATCTGTGTTGCGTGTGTACACACCACCACCACCACTAGTGAGTGAGTGACCACACACCAACCACCACTCACTACCAGACACACACACACATACACCACTAGTGTTATTATTTATGTCCATATCAACTTCCACATACACATACGAGGACAAAACAAAACAAAAGTGGTTGTTGTTAAAGTCGCGTGATGATATTGTGAATGTTAATAAGTAAAATACTTATTTCATTCGATTAAAAAAGTTTTCATTTAAAAAAAAAAATTATTATCTCACTCACCTCAGTGACATAGCCAGTCGCTTTGACAAATCTTTCAAATTCAGCATTACTTACTTCGTGGATGTCAATATAAAAAGAATTTATTTCTATTTTCCTTTCAGGACCTTCACCATCGGCAACGAATATTGGTTTATTTGTTCCCATGCTAAATGTCCCCCCGTCGATAAAAGACATCTGGTTAGTTCTTGGAAAGACTGGAACTTCATTTGTTGAACCCTTGTATTCATCTTCATTCTCGATTGTAACATCGTCGACATTATTATTATCATTATTACTTTTTAAATATTTATTGCCATTATTGTCATCAGCGGCTTTACAAGAAGATGATGGGATTTGGGTATTTTTGCGACTTGTAGCACATCCACATGATTCTTTTTCTAATTTTTCATCACAGAAAACATTGAGAGAAGCCAGGGAGACGAAAAACAGTATCCATAGCATTTTGAAAATATATAATACTAAAAAAAAATGGTTAGACTAAGTACAAAAGGCTACGAACCGGCAGACATGTTTATTCCGGAAGATCAATAAAATTTCGGTCATGCGCAATGAATAATTTGACAATGCACGCACGTTTGTTTTGAAATTCTCAAGTTGTTAGGAAGCATTCATTGTTTGTTTGTTTTTTGTTGTTGTTTTTTACGGCATATCAACCATTTTAGGTCATTTAATGCCGAGAACAATCAGTTTTGGTAATCGTTAGTTTTTGTAAATACAGTTTTTTGAATGACACAAATTGCACTATTTGAACCATAGCTG
>JAYKTE010148378.1:0-13074 GCA_036873565.1 Xipholeptos notoides | reverse complement strand
TTGGTTAAGTGCATATTTACCAAAAAGTATATTCTTTCATTTTTTGGTTAATTTTTCTTTTTCGATTATTGGTTATTCGTTCCTTTGTGGAATGAAATTGAAGTTTCCATTCCATTTTTTAAACAACCCCAAAAAGTGTTGGTTAAGTGCATATTTACCAAAAAGTATATTCTTTCATTTTTTGGTTAATTTTTCTTTTTCGATTATTGGTTATTTCCCCTTTGTGGAACGAAATTGAAGTTTCCATTCCATTTTTTAAACAACCCCAAAAGTGCGTTGATTAAGTGCATATTTACTAAAATCTCCTCTCAAATAAGTCTGGAACTGGAACATTTGTGTCATTAAAAAAAAAACTGTGTGTACAAAAACTAACGTTTACCAAAAATGATTGTTCCCGGCATTAAATGACATAAAATGGTTGATATGCCGTAAAAACACACAAAAAAAAACCACCTCTTCCGTTGAATCTTTACTTACTATCTGGAGCCACAGAAGGTAGCCCCGACTTTATCTGCTTCCATCCCTTGCTTCAACGGTATATTTCCTGATATTTTATTAGTAAAATACCTATTGGTGTACCTGTATTTTAAGGTTTTTCACAGATTCAGCTAATATTAATTGTTTTCTCAGCTCTTTGGTTATCAATTCTAAGAAGAAAAAACATAACCTCTTCTTTACAGCAGCGAGGATGGAGCAGTGGAAAAAGCTTGGTCTCTGGAATCGTATTACACGAGTTCAAATCCCATTCAAAACCATTACATTCACTTTCAGAAGTCATAAAAGCTTGGACTCTGGAATCGTATTACACAAGTTCAAATCCTAGTCAAAACTATTACATTCACTTTCAGAAGTGGCAAAAGCTTTGACTCTGGAATCGTATTACACTAGCTCAAATCCTAGTCAAAACTATTACATCCATTTTCAGAAGTGATAAAAGCCGAGAACAATCATTTTTGGTAAATGTCACTTTTTGTCCACTCTTAGTTTTTTTAATATTAAATCCATAGCTGGAGGGAATGTGGGGATTCATACCTTTTCCAAGTATATTAAATCATCCAACTCCCCCCTTCACCTCTCAGAGCCACAACTCCCCAAAGCACCCAAAGGTCACAACTTCACCCCACCTCATAACCCTTCTTCTCCCCTCCAGGCCACAACTCCCCATCCCAACTCCTTCAAGACATCTTTCAGGAGACGGGGGAATTGACCCACTTGGGACAGTGGATAGGCAGTCGGAATTCAAAATAATCGTAATACTCAAGTTTGAATCCCAGTCCTTCCATGTACATTCATATTTGGACTAATACCCTTGGGAAAGGTGTGAATCTTCACTTTCCCTCCAGCTATGGATCAAATAGGGCATACTGTGTTATTCAAACTATGTGTGGACAAAATAGAACATTTACCAAAAATGATTGTTCTTGGCATTAAATGACCTAAAATGTTTATGCCGTAAAACACAAACTTATACTCACTCCTCCGAACACCCCACCTCACCCTTTTTAAAACTTTCATATTTTAAAAATCAAATTGAATTTTATTATGATCTTTTTTTTCCTTTTTTTTTCTCTCTCTCTCTTTTCTTCTCCAAATTTGGAACTTTCTTTATTTTTGTTTTTTTTGTTGTTTTTTTTCTGGGAATTTTTGTGTCTTAGATTTTTTTGTTTTTTTCTTATTTATTTATTTTGTTTTAAAAAAAAAAACTAACTAAATTTGTAAATTTTGGATATCACTAAAACAAAAACAACAAAAAAGAATTGTAAATTTCACTAAAACAACAAAAAAATGAATGAATTGTTTTGATATGATGCATAAAGTGGGTGATCAGTTTGTTATGGATTTAATGTGCCAAAATGGACACTCACTTTGTGTCCACCATGAACGAAAAGGGAAAAGATCAGGTTTTTCTAATACAAAATGGATTTAACCATTTGGACCCTGAAAGGCTGATATATCAGCCTTGGCGACCTAGCGAAAAGATGAAATGGCCAGTATTTTGACCTTTCGTGGTCCTCTAATATAACGGCTCTGATTGGCTAATTGGTAATTTTGGTAATTACTAGGGCTGTGACAATATGCTTTTATTAAAGAATATTCTTGTCAAAGATTTGACGATTTTGCAATTTTACCATTTCTTTTAATTCTGTAGATATTAGTAAGGCTGTGACAATATGCTTTTATTAAAGAATATTCTTGTCACAGATTTGACTATTTTGTGATTTTACTATTTCTTTTCTGTAGCTATTAGTAGGGCTGTGACAATATGCTTTTATTAAAGAATATTCTTGCCACAGACTTGACGATTTTGCAATTTTACCATTTCTTTTAATTTTGTAGTTATTAGTAATAACAATTACAAAATAGTCAAGTAATAAGTAGGGGGGTAACAAGAACATTTTTTAATAAAAGAATATTGTCACAAATTACGTACAGTCATTTTTGCTAGTTACCGCTTTTTACGCCAGGGTCCAAAGGGTTAATTTTATTCATTTTTTAAAAATTCTTTTAAATTCTATTTTCAATTGTATTTGCTGTTAAAATTCTCATTACAAGATTTTCATTTTTCTTGGGAAATAAAAAAATTGTAGCCATAAAAGATGAGAGTTTTTATTTTTTTTACATTTTTCATTTTGTCAAATTTGGTTTAGTTTTGACAGCCAGGTTTGGTATGTTTCTGCAGTGGAATGATTCAGCGTCAAATTAGTGCTTCGTCATTTTAGTCAAAGTTGTGTTTACATTTTTAAAATTCATTCAGTAAACTAATTGTTTAAAGTAAAAAAAAAAGGACTCGTTAAATATTAGATTTTCTAAAAATATTTGAACTAATTTTGTATTAATATTTTATTTTAACCCTTTGGATCCTGACTTAGAAAAATTACCAACTAGCCAATCAGAGCTATTCTATTAAAGGACTATAGAGAGACAAAATATTTTCGTTTTTTTGTGCTAGGTCGCCAGAGCCGATGTATCGGCTCTTCAGGGACTAAAGGGTTAAAAAGTGTTTTTTTTTAATAAAATAGTTAAAAATTTCAAAGAAAATGTAACAATGTTAAACTTTTCTGAACTTTAAACTTTTTTAAATTCTTTTTTAAACATGAAAAAATATTTATGAATTAATAAAAAGTACAAAATTTACTTTTTAGTCAATTAGCTGAATTAGCCATGCCAAAACATCCCATTCCCTTGATAGCCATATTGAATTTTTATTTTCATTTTTGAAGATTTTTTTTTTTTACAATTTTGACACTGACTTAGCAAAATTACTAACTAGTCAACCAGAACCATTCTATAAGAGGACTATGGAAGGCCAAAATATCGGCTGTGTCGTTTTTGCCCCAAGTCACTAAAGTGTTATAATAATATTGGTTTGGCCAAATAATATTGTCACCCAGTGTAGTCCCAAACCAGCAGGGGTGGTTAACTTCCAAGTAATTGTGGGACAGTTTTTATTGTTTGGCCAGAGTAGGCAGCATGTTCGGGAAAACAAGACCATGAATAAAGATTTATGAAAACTATACCCCTGGTCTTTGAGTTTTATCCATCTTTCATTTTCAGGTGACCAGGGTAATGGAAGAGACCTCCCATCACAGGAACTTCGAAAGACCAGACAAGACCATGAATAAAGCTTTATGAAAACTACACCCCTCCCTGGTCTTCCAAGTTTTATCCATCTTTCGTTTTCAGGAGACCAGGGGAATGCAAGATACCTCCTTTCACAGGGCCAGATAACGAACATTTCAAGAAGTGAAGCCCTTCCAACTTTGAACCTGCTGGCTGCCCCGATCATTCGTCCACAAGTTAATAATGGCCACCACAACATTACTGGATAAAATAAATACCAGGGTGGCAACAACCCATATCTTTATATAATTGGTCAATAGATAGAACATAGTGAATTTATAAATAGATACCTAAAATAATAAGGTTCTTCTTGTTCTAAGGGTAAAAACATTAACAAATATTGTCTCTATGTAATAATAATTATCTCCGATTTTAAAAAGTGTACACATAAAACATGTTAAAATATAATGAAACAATTTACTTTTCTTGATTTATTTTAAGTGCAAAAAAAAAAAAAAACAGTTTAATTTTTTTTAAATCGCAATGATTTTTTTTATTTCCTTTCATTAATTTCAAAATTTTGAGAGAGCATCTGTGCAGCAGGTGATCTGTGCATATTGGCTTGATTATGTCCAGTGGCCAGCTACAGCCATTAGACACACATTATCATGTGTAGGCAAAGTGGAGTGACCTGAGTCAGAATGCATGTACAAGAGTGTATAACAAGGACATTGTTGATAGTTTTATTGGCAGCCAGGCAAGTCCCTTTGCAGTGCCGGGCCCTCGGGCATGGTCCAACTGATAACTCATTAGTCCGCCACTGACGGCGAGAGCAGTAGTAATGATGGATATGTTAAATAGTGTTAAACTTTTTTTAAGCGTGGCCCAACCCGAATATTTTCTCACAAAAATGAAACTAATTTTACAGGGCACATATGATCAGTGGTGAAGCAAACAGAGGGAAGGAGTGGTGGTCCGCCTCAGGCGGCACGTTCCAGAGAGCAGCATTTTAAGAGAGTAAAAGTAGAGAAAAGATAAAACAGAGCCTGTTAATTCAATCTAACAATTTTTTTTTCCCCAATAATTTGAATTATACGTTTTTTGGTTTTGAAAGATCTTCTGTTTTCTTTGATAATGATTACTGTATATGTATACGAGTCGTGTAATAAGATGGAAGTCTAGGACTAATAGCAGCAGCAGCCATCTAAAATTATATTTTATAAGGCTGCAAGGCCTAATCGATAGTGAAAGAGCCACGGGCAATGTTTACAAGGGAGTGTAAGCGGAGGATAGAGCTCTTCTGTTTTCCCCCACTCTCTTCTTTTCACAGCATGTATACTGTGCACACATGCACACACACACAACTAACGATTCATGGAATATTTGCCCCAGAGCCTGGATTATTTTCGATGGTGAGTAAGAGTGAAGTACACTGTGCAGCCTACACAGGGTGCAGTGGCAGTGCAGTGCACCACAGCAGCAGTGAATGCACCACAATAGCCAGGCCAAGGGCCCCCACATGGGAGGGCCCGCAAGCTCTGTAGGGGCCTGCAAAGGTTTCTTGACTTTGCAGATTGTAATGAATAAAATATTTACAAAATAATTATTAGAAATATGTTAAAATATATATATCAACCCATATATATATGTGTGTGTGTCTATTTAGTCCTTGAAGCCTTCAGTATGTTGGAGGAGGGAGCGCAAAATGCATAGGGACTGCAATGATTTTAAGCATTGGCATGCACACTGCTGCCAATTGCACAGCAGTCTCGGCTGTGCTGTGCTGTGCCTGTGCCATATAGCACTGACTGGAGAGAGCACTCATAGCACTCAATCAGTTCAGTTACCCGCTGCTGCTGAGTGGAGGGCGGTTGTCGGTGTGTTGTTGGTGTTTACTGTTTTTTATTAAATTTTGAGATTATTGAGTAGAAAAATTAGAAATGTCGAGCGATTTTTATAAATATCAAATAAGAAAAATTAAAACTCAGAAATTAGTTTTTTTATATAACACCAAACGGTGTAATATTTTTATTGTTCTTTATTAAATAAAATACCGGGTTTTTAAGTTATCAATTTATAACACATAACGTTTGTTTGTTTTTAATTCAAATTGGTTATATCTTTGGGTTTATATACAAATTAATCAATATTTTTGTGGGGTTGATAATTTTCTATCGTTTATGTTGTCTAAGAAAATTGAAATTTAGAAAGAAGAAAAAGAAAGCAGTCTTTTGTGTTTTAGTTTTAGCAAATAATGGCAGAAGAAATATTATTACTTCCCTTCTTTTAATTTTTTCTATTTTCAAAAGACTTCGCTTGCTCATGTCAGTTGAAAAATCCTACTTTTATTCGGGTTTTATTTATTTGTTCATTCACCGATCCCCAAAAAGCCTTCATGATTTGACTTGAATTATTCAAACGATCGAAAATGGGTAATTTTAAATTTGATTCAATTATTGTTTCATCTTGAACTTTTTTCCTCTTTTTTTATTTTTTATAATTTTCTCAAAATTTTGTTTTAACCCTTTGAACCCTGAGAGGCCGATGATGACCTAGCGAAAAAGACGACTAAGCCGATATTTCGGCCTTCAGTAGTTTGGTTCTCTAATATAATGGCTATGATTAGCTCAGACAGTGGTTATTTTGCTACGTATCGTCTTTTTCGCTAGTTATCGCTTTTTACGTCAGAGTCCAAAGGGTTAATTTCAAAATAAACTTTTAAAGGCTTTAAACTGTATTTCCCGTACCCAAACCATAATTTATCTCCCTTTTATCTTATTTATTGGCTTAATCTGCTGTCATGAATCCCCGCATTCCCTCCAGCTATGGATTAAATAGCGCAAGTTAAAAAAAAACAAAAAACTACGTGTGGACAAAATAACGTTTATCAAAAATGATTGTTCTCGGCATTAAATGACCTGAAAAGGTTTGATATGCGGTAAAACACAAACAAACATCTTTTATTTTATTTACAATTGTAAAGGTTTGTCTAGAATTTATTTACTTCGCCTCATATTTTATTTTTATCTCTTCTCATTTTTGACACAACACGCACTTGTTTTTTGTTAACTAAACGTTTTAAAAAATTATTATAGATAATTTCTATTTATTTATGAAAGATAAGACCTAATTTGTTAATAAAATCATAGAATTGTCCGTTTTTAAGGCCAGGCTTTTGTCAAAAGTTTAAATGACATTTCTTCTAAAATGTAAAAAAAAAAACATCTATAAAAAATGTGCATTAATAGTTTTTTGTAGGAATTAAATTAAATTAACAAACATTAATTCCATTTGGTAAACAGTAACACCGAGGAGCAGAGGGTAAAGATATAAAATTAGCAACGAATACCGAACAGTTGAACAGTTCTTATTTATTTTAGGAGTTTTCGGTTCGGGTGTGTTAAAAACAAATAGGATATTTAAAATATCCTATTTGTAAAATATTATTTTATTTAAATTGAAAACCATAGTAAAAAGAGGATATTAAGTCTTAATACCATGTAAAACATTTGTCAACAACAATTTTAGATATGATATTCGTTTAAAACAGACCCGAATACCCCTCGAAAGCAACTTTTGAAAGGTAAGTCTGTTGAGTTGGTCAAGAAAGAGTTTAATTGGGGTTGTAGACTACTATCTTTACCAAATTCATCATGTTTTGGAGGTAAAAAACACGAATGAGGAACTTAACTGTTGCCTTTCTTTTTTTAACAAAACAAAAAAAACATAATTTATTTAGGAAAGAAAATTGATTTAAAAATAGGTCCCGACCTCAAAAAGTTCTCATTAACCCTTTGAAAAGGCCGATATATTGGCACTGGCTATCTACCAAAAGAGACGTCACAAGGCCGATATTTCGGCCCTTTATGATTGGCTAATTATGTATGTCGTCTTTTTCGCTAGTTATTGCTTTTTACTCCAGGGTCCAAAGGGTTATTGCTGAATGAGAAATCCTACTATCTGTTTAGAGTTTACGAACTGCTTGTTTTCTATGTGTGTTTGTTCACTCACTGTTCATTCGTTTGTTGTGTCAAAAGCAACGACCTTACATCCCTTCAAAGTAACTCTTTTGATAATCATTTAAAACCATTTCGTTTCCAAAAATTTGCAAAGCAGTATGGTTTAAAATTGGCTATTTTAGTTTATATATATATGAAAAAAAAAAGAGTCATGTTGAGAGAGTGCAGTAAGTTTTTTTTAATTATGATGAAAACTAAAAAATTTTCCTAGCAATGAATTTGCAGTTTTGAACTATTTTTCAGGAGTTGTTTAAATTTAAGAATGTTAAATTTACTTTCTGATATTTCACTTTGGAATTTTGAACTATTTCTCAGGATTTGTTTAAATTTAAGAATGTTAAATTTACTTTCTGATATTTCAACTTGTGGAATTTCCACAGGTTCTGTTTCTACCTTTCTGACTGAACTTGGGGAGGTCCATTTGGGGCAGTGGATAAGCAGTCAAACTTCAGTATAGCAATATGCGAGTTCAAATTTACTTCATTCCGGTTACATTCATATTTGGATTCATACATTTGGGAAAGGTATGAATCCCCACATTCCCTCCAGCTATGGATTAAATAGTTGATATTTTTAGGCCATTTAATACTGAGAGCAATTATTCTTGAGAAACGTTCTTTTGTCCATACACATTTTTTTAAATAACACAATAGGCACTATTTAGTCTGGGATTCGGACTCTTGTATTATGATTCCGAAGTCTGACTACCTATCCACTGTCCCAAGTTGACTTCCTCCAGCTCCTTAGTGAATTAGTCAAACTGTTCAACTCAAAATGTTAGATTTCAATCCTTGCTTAGGGTAGGTCTGTTCACATAAACTGTACTAATGAGTCGTAATAATGATGAAAGAAGTCTGTGTACAGTTTGCAATTTTAAGTTGTGTGTGTGAATGAAAACCTGTTTTAGTTGACCTTTGACAGCTAAATATTTTCATTTACTAGCCAAATAGATGAAATGTTGTCACTCTAATCTTATGAATAAACCAATAACAGGGCTCTACAGACAATTTTGATTTTAGTTGACCCTTGACAAGTAAATATTTTCATTTACTAGCCAAATAGAAAAGTTACTAGCCAAACACATGAAATGTTATTTCCCTCTAATGTTAGTTACTGCTTAAGAAAGTATAATCCATTTCACTTTGAACTACCTTTTTTCTTCTGCATAAAAATTCAGTGAATTTCTTAAGACATTTTTTAAACAGCCTTGTTAAAAAAATAAAGTATATTGTTCTATTTCTATTTTTTATTCTCTTAAACCTTTCGTTGTTTAGATAATTTGATTTGGCTCTTTTAATTAAAAGAAAACAGTCGCCAAAAGATAAGTGTTTCATTATTTTTAGTTGCCACTTGAAAAAATCACTTGCAAATGAGACTGTTTTACTCGCAATGTAGAGCCCTGGTGAGTGTGTGAGAAGCATTATCTTTTTTTACCCTCTTTGTCATGAGTTCAAAACTTTTTTTTTTTTCAGATTTCCAAGAAAGAGAAAGAAACAAAACACTGATTCATTGAATCTGCATTTTGATGGAAATCAGCCACACTTTATGAAATATGTAAGACATCACTACCAAAACATGCTTGGATATTTTGTGTCGTTTATTTAACAGATTTGAAGACAACAGGCTTAGCAGATTTCTGTGGTCTTGGCTTTTAGAAGGGCCACTTTGATGTGATAGGCCAAGACTAAAGCCTGGAACAGCTTCAAATCAGATTTCTGTGGTCTTGACTCTGAGAAGGGCCACTTGGAAGTGAATGACCAGGAATAAAGCCTGGAACAGCTTAAAATCACAATATATCCCAAGTATTAAAGTTAAAAAAAAGTATATCTAAATCAATGTTTTTCTGACTAAAAACCAATTAAAAAGTTTACGCCTGGTCTGAATATTCTTTATGTCAAATTTCAAGACTGTAGACCAAGAATTGAAAGCAGAGTTTGGTAGGCAAAAACTGCCCTCACACATGTATTTTTCCACTTTTATAGATATATAGATTGCCTTCTTGTAAAGACTAAAATTCTATATGAAAATCTTAAGTTTAGTTATTGAATATGCATTGTGATTTACCACATGGAATTCTCATAAATATGGACCACTGTACCCTTTTAATTTCCTGCAATTAAAGAATGTTTCATACACAATTTTAATAATGAAACATTCTACCCTATAAATTTCATATAATTCTTTCTTTCAATGTACCCCAAAAAGTTTTGATAATTGATTATTACTTTGTTCTTCATATATACACCAATTAAAGAATGTTTGCTATTTGTCAACAATGAAGCCATGTGCCCTTCTCAGCTCTAACAATTGAGCATAATAATGTACCCTACACAGTTCTTATATCCAGTAGAACATGATTACCATCCTATAAATTCCACATTATTTGCAAACCCAGATAATGCCGATCAGAGGTCACCAGTCGAGGCATTAGATAATTTTGTTCCGAAACCCAATGAAGAACCCAAGAACTTATTAAAAACAACAGAAGAAGAATCGAATTTTAATCTAACGTGCAACCATCAGAACGAAGCCAAAAACCATTCGCACCATTCCAATGGTAAGCCTTACAAATGCGAGGTTTGTCGGAAGGGCTTTATGCAAAGAGCCAACCTTCTGAATCACGAACGAGGTCCGACAGCCGCTAAACATTTTTTCTGTACGTTTTGTAACAAGGGATTCTCTCAGCAGATTTTTCTTAAAAACCACGAGCTTACCCATACCGGAGTAAGACCGTTCACCTGCTCGATGTGTGAGAAGGCATTCACTTTGAAAATCAACCTGCAGAACCACGAGCGAACGCACTCTGGGGAAAAACCGTTTAGTTGCCCGATTTGTTCGAAAAGTTTCAGCCAGCAAGGGAACTTAAAAACCCACATGAGGATCCACACGGGAGAGAAGCCTTTCGAATGCGAGACATGCCAGAAAACATTCTCGCAACGAACAAATCTCAATAACCACATTCGTATACACACTGGCGATCTCTTCCAATGTACATATTGCGACAAATCATTTACTCTAAAAATTAGCTTGATAAAACATATTCGTATACACACTGGTGAACGACCTTTCCAGTGTGGTTACTGTAGTCGTGGATTTTGCCAACAGACTGAGTGGCAGAATCACGAGCGAACGCACACTGGACAAAAGCCCTTCAAGTGTACTATTTGTTCAAAGGCCTTCACTCAGCAAGGCAACCTTCATACTCACATGCGTACCCATACGGGAGAGAAACCCTATATTTGTGGGATTTGTCAACAGGCGTTTTCTCAAAAGACGAATCTAGATAACCACCAGCGAATCCATACTGGGGACCTCTTCAATTGCTCGTTCTGCCCAAAGACATTCACGCTGAAGATCAGCCTGCAAAATCACGAGCGTATTCACACTGGCGAAAAGCCTTTCAAGTGCTCGCATTGCCCAAAGGAGTTTGGACAGCGTACAGAATGGAAGAACCACGAACGCACACACACAGGAGAGAAGCCGTTCACCTGTTCCGTTTGTGAGAAAGTCTTTAGCCAGCAGGGAAATCTAAAAATGCACATGCGAATACACACTGGAGAGAAACCCTACAATTGCAACGTGTGTGGAAAGTCGTTTGCACAGAAAAACAACCTAGACAACCACCAACGTATTCACACAGGGGATTTGTTCAAGTGTTCCTTTTGCGACAAAGCCTTTCCACTGCAGATAACGCTGCAAAATCATGAACGCATACACACTGGGGAAAAACCATTTGAATGTAATGTTTGTGGCAAATCGTTTCGACAAAGGACAACATTAAATAACCATATCAGAACCCACACCATTGCTGCTATGGCATCATCTTCGTTTTTATCCAATCAGAATGCTTCCTGTGAAGGGAGGAACCTAATTAGTCTGAACTCATCTTCTACAACCAACTCCACCCCACTGATGTCCCCAACAACCAATCAGAACCTTGGATGTAAGACTGCCAATCCAACAACATCAACCAATCAAAATCGCTTATTGCAAGAAAAAGAAAATCATCAAATTCGTGATAAACAAATCAGGAATGATTCCCAAATCCACGCAAATAAAGAAACTTCTTCTTTACCTCCAAAAGAACACCCAAGGGAGGCACCTCAGGCACACTCTGGTGTTAAAAGCCACACCCACCCAGAACTAACAACATTATCACCCTCAACAAGCTCTTCTCTTAGGTTTCAATCTCCGAGTCCTTATCTCACAGCAATGCCCCAAGGTTGGGACCCTAATTTCTTTTGGGCTCCAGGATATCCCCTCCCCCCAATTATTGGTGGTAATACCTGGCCAGCAGGTATACCTGGTATGTACCCTGTTGTAATGAAACCAGGAAAGCAAAATCAATGAGAGGATACAAGTTACACAAACTGATCTGGGAAAGTCGATTTGGCCTAGTGGATAGGCAGTTGGACTTCAGAATCATAGTACGCAAGTTCGAATCCCAGTCATTCCGTTTGTGTTCATATTCGGACGAATACCCTTGGGAAAAGGTATGAATACCCACATTCCCTCCAGCTATGGGTTAAATAGTGCATATTGTATTATTTAAAAAAATTAAGTGCAGACAAAACCTAATGTTTACAAAAAATGATTGTTCTTGGCATTAAATGACCTAAAAAGGTTGTTTGTGTTTTATGGCATATCAAATAAACTGGTCCAAGATTTGAGAACTGAAAACAATAAAATCTTATTTTATTAAACTCGTAACGACTAGCAGATTTTCTGATAAAAATGTTTCATATATTTATTGTATAGCAGGAGTCAACAACCTATAGCACATGTGCCACACATGGCACACCAAGCAATTTTCAATAGCACATCGAGCTTTCAAGTTTGTTAGGGTCACAACAAATCAAAATGAAAGCAGTGTTGTCTTCACATCGAAGTCGTCTAACACCTGAATATTCAGAGAATTGTGTAAAGCTTAAAGTAACAAAGTATGTTCCCGACATTGAAGAATTGGCTAAGATTATGTAAGGACAAGGCCCCTATTAATAATAAAAATTTTAAAAATCTTTTAAAAAGTTTGTTTCTTTTCACATTATATAAACTTTGATATTATTATATATTATAAAATAAAATCTACTGAGAACAGGTAGATTGACCTTGAGTGTTATAAAAATATGTATGTTTGTTACAAAAAAAAAGGGTTTTTGTAGCAGTAGTCAGACTGGGTCTAGTTAGTTGGAGTTGGTCAGCCCGTTGTGTTGCAGGCTGGAGCAGGGCTCTCCAGGGTCAAATTTTTTAAGTCAGCATTTAAAGACTTAGATACTTCATCCATTGCCTCCCTCCATTCCAAAATAATACTGAAAGAATATTGTATTTACTTGGTCGAGCACAAACCAAGTTAGGCACAAGGCCATTTTTATGTGCTCTTTTATGTGGGCTTTTGTAATCAGTGTGGCCCTTCACCTAGATGAGTTACTCTCCCAAGTTAACGAACCTCATCTGCCCGAGACAGTTGGACGTGAATGTAATGGTTTTGACTGGG
>JAYKTE010148267.1:0-13077 GCA_036873565.1 Xipholeptos notoides | reverse complement strand
ATTACACGAGTTCAAATCCCAATGGGCAGCGAGGTTGGAGCAGTGGAAAAAGCTCGGTCTCTGGAATCGTATTACACAAGTTCAAATCCCAATGGGCAGCGAGGTTGGAGCAGTGGAAAAAGCTCGGCCTCTGGAATCGTATTACACGAGTTCAAATCCCAATGGGCAGTGAGGTTGGAGCAGTGGGAAAAGCTCGGTCTCTGGAATCGTATTACACGGGTTCAAATACCAGTCAAAACCATTGCATTCACTTTCAGAAGTGGTAAAAGCTTGAACTATGGAATCGTATTACACGAGTTCAAATCCCAATAGGCAGCGAGGTTGGAGAAGTGGGAAAAGCTTGGTGTCTGGAATCGTATTATACGAGTTCAAATCCCAATGGGCAGTGAGGTTGGAGCATTGGAAAATGCTTGGCCTCTAGAATCATATTACACGAGTTCAAATCCCAGGCAAAACACCATTACATTCACTCTCAGAAGTAATAAAAGTTTGGTCTCTAGAATCGTAATACACGGGTTTGAATCCCAGTAAAAACCATTGCATTCACTTTCAGGTGTCTCAGGCAGATGAGAACTGAGGTTAGAGCAGTGGGAAAAGCTTGGTCTCTGGAATCGTATTACACGAGTTCAAATCCCAGTCAAAACCATTGCAATCACTTTCAGCTGTCTTGGGCAGATGAGGCTCGAGGTTGGAGCAGTGAAAAAGGCTCGGTCTCTGGAATCGTATTACACGAGTTCAAATCCCAGTCAAAACCATTACATTCACTTTCAGAGGTGGTAAAAGCTTGGACTCTGGAATCGTATTACATGTGTTCAAATCCCAGTCAAAACATTCACTTTCAGCGGTCTCGAGCAGAGGAGAACTGAGGTTGGAGCAGTGGGAAAAACTTGGTCTTTGGATACATAGTACACGAATTCAAATCCCAGTAAAAAACATTGCATTCACTTTCAGCTGTCTCGGGCAGATGAGGCTCGATGTTGCAGCAGCGGGAAAAGCTTGGTCTTTGGATACGTAGTACACTAGTTCAAATCCCAGTCAAAACTATTACATTCACTTTCAGAAGTGGTAAAAGCTTAGACTCTGGAATCGTATTACGCGAGTTCAAATCCCAGTCAAAACCATTGCATTCACTTTCAGAAGTGGTAAAAGTGTGGTTTCTCGAATCGTATTACAGGAGTTCAAATCCCAGTCAAAACCATTGCATTCACTTTCAGAAGTTGTAAAAGCTTGGTTTCTGGAATCGTAATACACGAGTTCAAATCCCAGTAAAAAACCATTACATTCACTTTCAGAAGTGGTAAAAGTTTGGACTCTGGAATCGTATTTTGAAATCCCAGTCAAAACCAATGCTGTCTTTGGCAGATGGGGCTCGTTAACTCGGGAGAGTAATTCCTCTTGGTGAAGGGCAACACTGATTACAAAAGCCCGAGGATATAATGAACACGCTAAAGCGGCCTTGTGCCTAACTTCGGTTGGTGCTCGACCAAGTAGATATATCATCTAAATGAAGGACAACACTGATTACAAAAAGCCCAGGGATATAATGAGCACTTAAAATGACCTTGTGCTGAACTGGGTTTGTGCTCGTCTAAGTAATTATATCATCTAAGTGAAGGGCAACACTGATTACAAAAGCCAAGGGATATTATGAGCACGTCAAACTGGCCTTGTGCCTAACTTGGGTTGGTGCTCGACGAATTAGATATAATAGGGCAACACTGATTACAAAAGCCAAGGGATATAAAGTCCGACTGCCTATCCACTGGGCCAAATCGTCTTCCGTTGGTATTTGAACTCGCGTTGTACGATTCCCAAGTCCGACTGCCTATCCACTTGACCAAACCTACTCCCCCTCACCCCCCCGCCACCGTAAGAAAGAAAGAAAGAAAGAGAGAAAGAAAAAAAGAAAGAAAGAAAGAGAGAAAGAAAGAAAAAAAAAAGAGAGAAAGAAAAAAAGAAAGAAAGAAAGAGAGAAAGAAAGAAAAAAAGAAAGAAAGAAAGAAAGAAAAAAAGAAAGAAAGAAAGAAAGAAAGAGAGAAAGAAAAAAAGAAAGAAAGAAAGAGAGAAAGAAAGAAAAATGTCGTTGCCACGTTCCACTCGGCTAGAACAAAAAATTGAAAAGTGGGGTTTGATGCCGGGTGGGGGTGGGGTGGTATTACGGGTGGGGAGTTATTCAGGGTGCGAAAGGGGTACGTGAGTGGGTGGAGTACGTGGTGGGGAGGGTGTTGGTGGGGTGGTTCTTTGGGGAAGATTCCATTTGACTGACCAGGCAGAAACACAAGGCGTTTGGGGGGAGGTTAGGCTTATTATTAATATTATTATTACAGGAAGGTCTTTAGTTGGGGAGGAGGGGGAAGAAGGAGGAGAACAAGAAGAAGACGAAGGGGAAGAAGAAGAAAAAGAAGGAGAAAAAGAAGGAGAAGAAGAAGAAAAAGAAGGAGAAGAAGAAGGAGAAGAAGAAGCAGACAGAGAGGGAGAGAGGAGAAGATGAAGTGTGTCTGTGTATCAGTGTGTGTCTTTGAGACTGTGTGTGTTTTCCTCTGTGTGTTTGTGCGTGTGTGTGTATGTGTGTGTGTGTGTGCGTGTGTATGTATGTGTGTGTATGTGTGTGTATGTGTATGTGTGTGTATGTGTATGTGTGTGTGTATGTGTGTGTATGTGTGTGTATGTGTGTGTGTGTGTATGTGTGTGTCTGTGTGTGTATGTGTGTGTATGTGTGTATGTGTGTGTGTATGTGTGTGTGTATGTGTGTGTCGTGTGTATGGGTGTGTATGTGTGTGTATGTGTGTATGTGTGTGTGTCGTGTGTATATGTGTGTGTGTGTGTAGTGTATGCATACGGGAAAGTTAGGGGGAAATGAATTAACGGAAAAGAAAAACACTATAAGACTAAAAAAAAAAGAAGAATTAACCCCTTTCCAGTCCCTTTCGAACACATGCGTGCTCGTGCGATCGCGCCACACGTGACGTGAAGTCCTTGGCCAAGAGTTTATTTTGTTAAAGGATCCGGAGCAGCACGTGTGGGTCGTGTACAACAAAGGGAGTTTGGGGCTTTTGAGAAAGAAGAAAAAATACCTTGGGATCAAATAGCAGGGAATCTCGATTGTTGACTGAACGAAAAAAAAAGAAATGCGTGCGTGGAGATAGATAGGTAGATATATATATATATATATATATAGATAGATAGATAGATAGATAGATAGATAGATATATAGATAGATAGATAGATAGATAGTAGGTAGGTGGGTGAATAGGTTAGATAGATAGATCTGTTCTCTCTCCTCTTTCTCTCTCTCTCTCACACACACACACACACACACACACACACTTCTTGATTATTATCAACCCACAAGGAAAACGAATCAGAATTTTAGTTATACAGCGAAGAAAATATTGCGCTATGGCCTTCTGATCGAACCAGCCATTTCTTGACAATAAAACTAAAGACGAAAGAAATAGCTAAATAAATGAATAATTAAAGATTTGTCGAAAATGAATATAATTAATGAAATAATCAAGAAGGAACCTTTTTTTTAAATCCGTAAAATTAACAACTAAAACAATCTTTGCAAAAAAATTAAAATGATTTAAATTTAGCGTTTAAAATAAACCACAAGAAACACATTAAATTTTGTACATCTATTTTTCGGACTGTTATCATTGTTGAGAATAGATGTACAAATTATTAAGCCTCAAGCCTAAAAAATTCCGAAAAAAAAGCATTAATTATTTCTGCTAAAAAGCGAAGAAATTATTTTCTTGGATAAACAGAAAGATAGACAGTTAATTGTTTTTCCTTTTAGAGCCGTTATCTGAATTTAATCGTTGGGGGTTTACGTTTTGTTTCTTTAAGCCGGTCGGTCGGTTGCTTGGGCTCGGATAAATTGCTGGAACAATAAAGACTAGAGAATAATGAATAAGTATTCACTGTTCCTATGTTGTGTAAACTGTCAAGCTGTCAACAAATGATTAAATTTAATAAAACTTAACTATAAAAAACATATTGGGGGAAAATAGAGATTAGTTTTTTGAGGATGAAGATGAAAATAAAAAAGATGAAAGAAAAGGAAAGGAATTATCAAAAACAACCCAACCAAAAACAGCAACAAAACAAGGACTTTTTCATTAAACACAGTTAATGAAATTATTCCATTTTTTTATAAGATATCAAGGCTTTATCCATGGTTTTGATTGTTGCTTATAAATTATTAAATTCTTTTCTCTTTTTTTTTTTAAATAAACGATTCTCTAAACGCTTTTTAAATTTGTGTCGTGGCAAAATGTCCTTTAAATATATAATATCTTTTAAATAAATATATTTGATAGCGTTTTTCGTTACATGTGAATTAAAGTAAATTATTTGAAAAAAGTTACGCTGTCCTATTTCATCTCAAATTTTAAAAATCCACACGGTATAATTTTTATTTTATTTTTGTCGACTCCTCCTCAAGATTTTATTTTAAATTTGATAGTGTATTTCATTACAGTTAATGAGTAATTCTTTTATTACGCTTCTTAGAGTAAGATATTTTTTAATACGCTTCTTATTTTAAGAGTAAGATATTTTAAAATATCCTTTAAAAATCAAAATCCACATTATAGTATAATTTTTGTTTATTTTTCAATGTCTGTCGTCTCAAAATGTCCTATATATTAATTTAATATATGTATATATATATTTATCAAACATTATTATATATTTAATTGTTTGCTTTTTGTTACGGGCGAATAACAGTAAATTATTAAAATACAAAACAAAAAATCTTATTTTATTTCAAATTTAAGAGTAATATATTTTTAAATATCTTTGTAAAATCCACATTATTGTATATTTTTTGTTTGTAATTAATTTTTGTCGTGTTTCGTAGCATATATTGTGATATGTTGCAGGCAGCTGATAGAGTAGAGAAAGAGGAGGCAGTGCCGCGCGCTGCAGCCGACAGCAGAGATAAGAAACCAAAAAGGAGAGCAAATAATCATGAGTAAGGAGAGCTCACTTGCTCATTCAATGAAGAGAGAAAGCGATAACACGGAGTTTATTTTGGGATGCTGTGTGTGTTGAGTTTTGAATGCCCAAATGATGACAAGAAAACTATAATCCAAAGGAAAAAGCTTTAAAAATATTGGGAACTGGATGATGATGGCGAGGGATGGGGATGACTAAAAGTGAAGGAAGTAGGAAAGGAAAAGGAGGCTTCGATCCAGTTGTTGTTGGTATCGTCACCAACGTAGTCATCTAAACTGGCGTTTTGCGCTTGTAGTACTATCCCAATGAATTAGACTTTTTTCTTTTTTTCTTTTTCAAGTCAAATAAATAAGACAATTTAAAAAAATATTTTTAGATCCCTTTCTCCAGAACAGAAAGTTTGAATGAATCACTGACACAAATAAGAAATAAGATCCGAGATTATTTTTCATTAAAGTATTTCCAATAGAGATGTTGTTGTCATTGTTGCTGGTGGTGGTGGTGGTGGTGGTGGTGACTCTTTCCTTGGTTATAATTTTGTGAAGAAGAACGAAAGGAATCAATATCCATTGAGAGAGTTTTCTTCCTTTTTATTTATTTATTTTTCAGAGCTTCCTTTCAGAGAGTATATATTATTAACATTATTATTGTTGTTATCGTTGTTGTTAGGGTTTTGTTGTTGTAGTTGTTCTGAATTATCAAAAGGAGAGAAGAGATATTTTTGTTGTTTTTTTGTTGTTGTTAATTACTTGTGTGTGTGTGTGTGTGTGTGTGTGTGTGTGTGTGTGTGTGTGTGTGTGTGTGTGTGTGTGTGTGTGTGTGTGTGTGATATCACCACAAGCACAGCAGACGTAGGGGAACTGGTGGAGGAGTATCCCGATCCCGGTCCCGTATTGACATGGTGGTCGTGTTCGTTTTACAACGACGCAACGCACAACAACCAACAACGCAACGCACAAACACTAGTTATTTGTTATCCAAAAAAATCCATTTACTTTCCTCTTTCAGGAAATAATGGGTTTTTTTTAATTCCGAAAAAAAAATTTATATATATAAAGCCAGAAGAAGAATCAAGAGAAGAAGAAGCCGTTTGTCTTTGATAATATAAATTTACAGGCGAGATTTTGTAACGAAATAACAACTATATAATCATTTTTTTGCGAACGTTTGTAAAAAGATTTTCTGATAGTTTTTTTTTGTTTGTTTGTTTTTCTTATTCTATTTTTTCTTCTTTGTTACGAATATATTTTGATTTTTTGTGAGTGTGTGTATGTATGTGTGTACATTTCCCTACCAATCTTCTCCGTCAATGTTCTGCCTACATACTTGAGTTTTGATATCATGGGTATTCAGACACGGAGAAAACGTTTTAATCGGTTTTGGCCCGGAAATCTAACCGTTAAGGCATCAACGTTCAAAGATACGAAAGTATCAAAGATAATAGGGCGTCAAAATTAGTGTCAAAGTAAAAGAATCAAACTACTTTAGGGTCTGAGCATAAAGATCATTAAGATATGGAGCAAGCTTTTTCGGATGAAAATTTAGCTGGTAAGGGGTCAAACGTTAATATGTTAGTATATGTAGATATAGATATATCTTTCTGTTTTTAGTGCTTATTTTGTATGTACCGTTTTTTTCTATTTCAATTCAATATATGCATTATTCACAGCGGCTATAATTTTCTTTTTCTCGCCTGTGAAATCTCTCTGGTATTTTTAATCATGGCACACTGAAATTCAAAAGAAATAATAAAAATATATTTTATCGTTTACGTAAATCAATTTTCTGTAAATATACCTGATAATATCTGTAAAATGCCTATAACAAAAGGCAAACTTTGCAACAATAAAAATGTACGATATCTAAAAAGAAGAAAGGAATTGCTAAAGAAAGCTCCAATGCAAGCGTGATTAAAAATCATAAAAAAATTAATCTTTAACTTCAAAATAAAACAGAATAATTTATGAATGGAAATAAATGATCATAAAGAGCCTTAAAAAATATATGGACGGAATTAAAAACTATATAACTCGAAATATGAAAAAAGTCAAAGAAAAAAAGAAAAAAAAGATTTTATAACAACGTGAAATATAGGAAATCGTCCGATAACAAAATAAAACTACATCATTCAGCCCCTGTGGGAACTTTCTAGAAGGCTAATCTTCCACGCTTTAAAATATTCGATAGAAAAGTCATTGACTCGTAAATTTTCCTCTCGGATTCAATTAGTTTTTCTCGTTATTTTAAATGGAAAAGTGGGAACATCGAGGAAAATCTTGTGCACTTTGTGATACAAAATATTAGCTATTTGCAGAAAATACGTATTTCTCATCATCGAATGCAAGAATTTATTGAACAAAGACAAGAATCTAGAGCGCTCCAATAAAATACCTAGAAAATAAAGATGACAATTGTATAGGAACTTTCTCTATAATATCGAACATGGAATATGTTTTCAGTGATTTGTTGGAACTCTGGGCGAGCAATTTGGTAACAATAGTTTTGGGAATGGTTAAATCATGCAAATTTCTGATACACACACATAAATATATAAGTGTATATATACACACACACACACACACACACATATATATATATATATATATATATACGTATATATATACATACATATATATATACATATATATATACACATATATTCACACTTATATATATAGCTCTAGCTAAAAAAATGAAGGCCATAAAAAGTTATCGATGACAAAACACTATTATTTTTATTTTAGCATTCTAAAATAGTAATTCAAACTGTTCCAAAGCAACACAATATAATTATTATGATGCATGATACATTTTGATGTTGATTTCAATGTTTTATGTACATTCCTCTATTTTTAAGAACAAGATTTATTCGCTTTAGCAAAAACGTAATCAGTTATTTCAGCTTTTGAAGCAGGGCAACATATTCAAAGGGCTAATTGGAGGAACCTATGGAATGATCAAAAATACAAATGTTTGTTAGCAACATTTTCATGTGGAGAATAAAAGAAACAGTCTCATTGTTATTGCTTAAAGTGCTGGTGCAAACTGCCATCGACCACATCAAATAGAATCTTGTGTCAAAATTTAATTCAGTATCTAGTAAGTAAACTAATGCTATTAATTAGTTTAAACATTTTATGACTATATGAAGTCATATACAGAATGAGGCTCTTAGAAAAAAACTGGCAGTATCACCCAGAATTGCCTTTGCAGCTCAGAAAATTTTAAGTTTTTCCAAGAATATTAATTAAAATCAAATTATGACGTTACGATTAAACTCAAACTCTTGCATAACTTAAAGCACGGAGCAAAAAACTGTTTTTATCATATTGGATCTCATCTGTGACATGCAATTTTATTATCATCCCAAACTGTATGTAAGATACGTCATACGAATCAAACATTCTACAGGCTGACCCAAAACACAGTTATGTGTTTTTCCTTCTAAAAGCTGATATTTTCGATTATCAAATTTCGATACTTAGCGGGATATTCCAAAACAGTACTTATCTGGAATTACTCTCAGACATATAAAGTACAAGTGTGTGAATTTTCAAGAAAATTAGCCTAAGTTTATCGGCGTCCATATGAAACGAACTCCCACGCAGACACAAACAAAGTTCCATAAAAAAATTTAGATACATAAAAAGCTGAAAAATATGTAAAACGGTTTTTTTATTAATGAGACAATATACCAAAAAATATACAAATTAATTATTTTAAGTATAACTTGGTATTTCAACTTGTATTGAAAGTAGCAAATATGTGAATGAACCAAGCAGAGGTTATAATCTCGAATATCAGGTAATGTATTAAAATGTCTCATAATTCTTTCTCCATGAAAAATTTCAATAACCTTTAACTCAAATAAGGTGTAACTGCATTCTTATTGAACATAAATGACCTGAAAAGTAATAAATATATTCATATTAGATACAAACAATGAATGGAGACTGCTTCAAATCTGCACCCAACTTCTCTCTATTAATATCTGAGATTAAACTTGGTCTTTCTTTATTATATTTCTATAGAAAATCAATAAGACTGTGAAGCGATATGTTTTCCGGGAATCTATGTTCGATGATGGCGTCATACATATGAAGCATTTATACATATGGCTATTGTGCCTTATTGCAAAAGCACGTATATGTCAAACCCGGGCATTCATTTTCCGGGAGCATTACTTTCGGTCACATAATTTTCATTCGTATATTCATAAGAGTTAATATACTGTATGTTGTTCAGTTGGTTGGTTTAACTTTAAAACTCAATAAATAGCGAATAAAAAATGTTCAAATATCATTATATCCTTTTTACTCAATGACATGTGCGGGAGTTCAAATTCCTCAGAATCTTTGCGGTATTTTGTTGTGAATAGTTATCGATACATGTAACTTTATAGAAAATTTTGGTAAACCTCATCCTTAGCAAGAACACATGCAACAAAAGTATTACTAAAGCGAGTAGAGCTGTCAACAAAATACTTTTTTCTTACGTATATTTGTATTTACAGAGGGTGAATAGTTCGTTATTACTACGGTGTATGAATCCAATTTAAAAATAAAAACATTGTATATGAAGAGTAGGATTTTTAAAATTATTGAGTGCATTTTAACAACGCCGATAGGTTACAAATGTAACCTTGCCATAAACAAGTGTAACATTATCGCTATCAACAAGTGTAACGTTATCGGTATTAATAAGTGAAGCATTATCACTATTAATAAGTGAAACATTATCCCTATTAATTCAACTAGTATGACTAGGTAGAAAGTGTGTGTGTGTATGTGTGTGTGTGTGTGTGCCTGTGTATGTTTATGTGTGTGTGTGTGTCAGAGTTTTGGGTTCATCAAAGTAACTGCCTGACGAAACACGTCGGTGTGGAAACCCAGGGTCGTAGTTATAATTTACACACATATATAATCTGTCGAGCACCAAACCAAATAAGACACATGAACATTATTATGTCCTTATTAAATTGATTACATTCCTAATTTTGGTGGCATCAACCCCATTAGCTTGTAAATGTTCAATAGTCACTGTTGAAGGTTGAAGTGTTCAATGTAGGAATTCAGTAACGCAACTCTGCCTCTGACATACGTCCATCACAGGTGTTAGTTTCTTAGCCAACTATGTCAATATCAGTAACAGGGAGATGGATTTTAAGGTTATGAATACATCTATTTACTCAAAATAAAAATGCAATGAGCAACACCCTTTGCCTGGGATATTACTTTGGAAGCGTCTCTTATATATATGCTATCTATATATATATTTCTATCTATCCATGCATGATTACATGAGCCAAAAAATACATAAATTTGGATGCTTTATTTCTTTTATAATAAAAGCCTTGGTAAAAGTATAAATAACCTCTGGCTATGGATTTAATAGTGCATTGTACGTTATTTAAAAAAAAAAAACTATGTTTTGGCTAAAGAACGTTTTTCAAAAATGATTGATCCCGACATTAAATGACTAAAAACGGTTGATATGCAATAAAACAAAACAAATAAAATACTCCATTCCATTTTCTTGTACTTTTTTACTATTTTTTCCTTTTCTTTATTTCCTATTACGAACATACTAGTGCGTCGAAATTCGAACAAGATAGCAAGAATCATATGATTTCACAGTAAATTAGCTCTGCTACAATAATAATTGAATATAAGCAATTTTATATTTGAGTTACTCAAGTATCTGTAACTTCCTGGTAAGATAAAACCGTACGTCTGGCACAGTCTCAACAGATGTATAAATATTATACACTAGAAGTATTGCGTAGACATTTGACTAAGGTAGTTAAGGATACCAATTATATAGGCAAGATCTACCATAAATAATATTAGTAAAGCAGTAAACGCTCTGTTAAATGTCAATTAAAACCGTAATTAATAAAATGTAACTTACCATTGTGCCATTAAAATTTCGATGGTCTGAATGCTCGGTGCTAGCTTTTCAAAAAGTATTACCAAGGTCTTACTACGCAATACATAAAAATTCAAGTCTTATGACCCAAACTTTGCAGAATCTTTTTGCAGAGACTGCAACAGTTCAGTCTTTCAACTTTGACCCCATACCAGCTAAAAATTCGGCTCAAAACAACTTAGAAAGTTTCCCCCAGCTCTGAATACAAATTTCAAGATTCTATACTCCAAATTGGAGTAGTAGTTTGGCAGAGACTTTACCTCAAACACACAGACACTCGCACAAACACACACATAAATTCGATTGTATAGGTATGCAGATTAACATATAAACTTATATTTTGGTACTGAGTAGATATTATATACTTTTATATGGTTTTCATGACTAGTCGTGTAGAATCGTTTTCAAAATAGCAATTTAAATATTTTAGATTAGGTAGACTATCAAATATATGAGTAGCAACCACTGTACCCTGGATTGATGGATCCAGATGGAAGTAATATATGTTCGAAACTAGTAGGCTAAGGCGAATTGTTGGGCAATCGATTCAAATGTTGCCCTTGATGGATTTTACAATGAACGGGTAGGTAAAACGTAAACCCCGCGTCTTTTTTATGGAGCAGATCTACTTAATTCTTAAGGCAGATTAAATTTTTTAAAATGATTATGTATTATATAGGTAAATATTTGTAACCTGAAGTATTAATTAGCTTGGTCGGGGGATTGCTTGATACTTTTTCATTTTCCTCTTTACTTTTTTTTGTAATTCCACTATTGTTTTTGTTCTAAGAAAAACTGCTGTATCTTTTTTTAAACCGATATTATTTTAGTAAGGTGCTGTTACAATGACACATTTTTAAACTATTTTGCTATTTTATTTTATCTAGAAACTATCTAGAATTTTAGTTTATGAGGATTTGGGCTTGATGAAAACATCTCATTTGTGGTTTAGCAGTAAATAAACTAAAGGATTGAAGTTGGAATTTACGATTGTAGCTTTTGGCGTGTAAAGGCTACCCTAGTCATTGGTTTGTTAATTTAATTACAGTTTACTAAAATAATTTTCAACTTTCAAAATATTACGGCTTTTTTCTACAACGAAAAATAAATCGTATAATTACAAATAACATACAAAATGAGCACAAAAGCAGCATCAGTAAAACAACCGGTTCCCAGGCAATACTTCTAGTTCATAAGATATACATACATACATACATAATAATAATAGTTAATTGCATTCTACAGGCTGTCTTTTAACTTATTTTTTCATGTTTTACATGCTATTTTAATATTCCCCATTTTATTTATAACAAGGTAATAAAACAATGCGAATGGCGGCGTATCATAATGAGCGTTCTGTAATATTTAATTTATATTCCATTATCAATCACATGAGCAATTATGAAGCGCATTAAGAAGCGAAAGCCTTTTTTCCTTAAAACCAAACTATAGCAACTTTTCAATTATCATTAATAACAATGTATTTACCAAATACGTAAAACTGCTTGTATTTTCATTTCGGCCTCAGGAAAATTAAGTACATTTTTTTATTTAATTACATCCTTTTATAATGTAAGCACTTAATACGGGTGTACTAATGTTTAAATCAATGTTTCAACCTAGTAATTATTTCAAAGCGATAACGACAAGACTGATACTTTACTAACACCAACAAAAGAGCGATTTTCTTTTTGAACTTATATCTTTTCAATTAAGCGTCTGAAAATGGTTTTATGTTGGATGTCAATTATCAGGCTTTTACAATTTCGCGCTAAAATAATTGCGTACATTTCCGTTGTTTAAAATAGAGTCGATAAGTTTGCCTAATCTTTAAGTTTTACGAGTGGAGGAATGACGCGTTTTAGATGATATCCATTTGAGAGAAAGGAAAAACTATTTAAGGCAGGTAGTATACACTCAGATCGTGGAATCATGACACCCGATTCCGAATCCTAGTTGTTCTATTGTTTTCGAAGTTGAGAAAGCCACCTAAGACAGTGGATGGGCATTTGGACTCGTGAATATGACAGAACGACCAGGATTTGTTTTACAATTCCAATGTCGTCCAATACCGTTGGGAAATGTTTGAATACTCATTAACTGCCAGCTATATAATCTATAACGGTTCGCTTAAATGAGATATACATGCGGGTTTTAAAACCGGTTGTGATTTCCAAATTCCCT
>JAYKTE010148156.1:0-13083 GCA_036873565.1 Xipholeptos notoides | reverse complement strand
CAACACTCTACCCGGTCATGGTTAACAGAACGAGAGCAGGCTACCCCCGTAGTTTGAATAAAGGGTTAAGTTCGAAAATCTGTAATTCCCGATTACGACAAGAAGGTTCCCAAGTTCGATCACCTGGAGACGGCCGGAGGGCGACCGGTGAATCGGCTGAAACGTTGTGAAGACCGCAATAACATGGATGAGGACAGCACACTACTACTAGCAGTCCGAAAAATACTGGTACAAATTATCAAGCCTCATCCCAAGGATTCCGAAAAACCATGTCTTAATTTATATACAAATTAAAAACGGATATAAGAGAGACTCGGATATAAGATATTGCTTCTCCGGTCCTGACACAACTCTCTTATACAGTGTAAACCTGATGTTTTGACTACGACCCTGGGTTTCCGTATATCGGTATGGTGACGGGTGACGGTGTGGTGCCGTCCGTGGTGTGCTTCTGCTTCAGGTAGCCCATTTCAAAGTTATTCTAAAATGATTTTTTGATGATCATGAATAGTTTTAATGTGTGTAAATTATTGTTATTGCAATAACAGTAAACATACTTGATCTTCTGGCCACTAGATAAATTTGGACAGAACCCAAAAATACACACACATATAATCCTCTTCTGAAGTTATTTCTTAAAGTTTAAAAATAAATAAACTCGTTACTTATTTTTAACACCACATCCACCCATCGAACAAGTAGTAGTAATATTAATAATAATGAATAAATAAATAAAAATAAGTAACTCAATGTCAAGATCAAACTATTTCCCTTCCCTTACTAAAAAAAAAAATGAAATTAGTTCATTATTCCATGTGGCAATGAATGAATGAATGCATATATCTATAAATACGATTTTGAAAATAATTTAATAGATGGTGTAGGTAGGTGTGGGTGTGTTTGTGCTATATATCTCAGCAGCAACATTTAAACTAATGATTTTACCCCACCCTATATACTATTTTTAGAAAGCTAATCTAGGATTTATAGAAAATAAATATTCAGATTCTTCTTACTGTGACAGATACCACCCACCACCTAAAAAAAAATCTTATGCGTTCAATTTTTGAGATTATTATTTTTTTTCAAAAATAGATCTAAAAATAACACGAGTCAATTTAGGACACCTGAGGAGGGCTGCGAGGTGATTATTCGGTCGAAACATTGTTTGTTTTGCTTTTACGGCATATAAACCTTTTCATGTCATTTAATGCCGGGAACGGTCTTTTTTGTCCATACTTAGTTTTTTAATAACAAAATCACTTTATAATCTATTGCTGTAAGGAATGTGGCGATTCATTCAGACCTTTTCCAAAGTCCTAATATGACCGCAAACGGAACGACCGGGATTCGAACTTGCGGACTACGATTACGAAGACGGACTGCCTATCCACTGAGCCAAATCGATTTTAATATACGTTATGAGTGAAAGAGAGAGAGAGAGAATATTATTGATGAGGGAAATAGTCCGATTAGTACTTTTAGAATATCGACACAAATTAATGTGACCGAGTTGTATTATTCTTTCGTTGAAAAAAAAAAAATGTCTGGACATTGAAAAAAATATATCTTAATTTTTAACAAAACAAAAAACATCAAAAAGTTTAACAAGACTTTTTAACAATCAACACAAATTTTTTTTTTTAAATCTTAGACAAAAAAAGTAATAAACAAAATTCTTTAAACACGAACCCATACAGTTTTTTTTTTATTTTATTAAAAAAATATATTTAAAAAAAATTACAGAAGTATATTTTTAATTCTAAAATAGACTTAAAACTCCTTAAACTTTTCAAATAAAAAAATTTTTTTTTTTTAATTAAATCAAAAGTTTAAGCGTGCTTTGCTTTGGTAGTAATCAATATCCCTCCTACTACTACTACTACCAAAATTAATTAATAAATCTCAAATTAATTTCAGTTTTTCCTTAATTATAAAAACTGCTATTAAAAAAAAAATTGTCTACATCGATACAAAAAGACACTCCAAAAATGTTACCTTTTTATTAACTTTCAACTTATTTTCCACACATAATTGAATTAACCCTTTGGGCCCTGACTTAACAAAATTACCTAAGTAAGCCAAACAGATCTTAAAGGACCATCGAGTGCCGAAATATTGGCTGTGTCTTCTTTTGAGCTGGGTTGCCAAGGCCGATATATCGGCCTTTCAGCTTCAACAAAATTAATAACAGAACCAAATATTAGATAGATTGTACGAACGACACGTACATAAAAAGAAGGTAAATATATATAAAATTGGCAACAGTAACACCTAGCAGAAGCACTGAAGGAAGCACTCTATTTTTGTTATTCAGGGATTTACGGGTGTGCTCCAAAAGAATATGACATTCAAATCCGTCGCAATTTTTCCGTATTGAGGGATTAACTTTAAAATAAATTAAACAAATCATGACATAAATTCATGCACTTTAATGGTCACCAAAATGACTATATCGTGTTGTAAGAAATATAACCCCAAGAAACCGGATTAATATAATCAAAACGGAAAAATTGCGACGGATTTGAATGGCATATTCTTTTGTAGCACACACACAGGATGTATATGATTTACACGTGTTCGAAACACTTAACCCTTTTTGGACCCTGACTTAGCAAAATTACCAACAAGCCAACCAGAGGCGTTAGCCGTTCTGCTCTATAAGAGAACTATAGTGGGCCGAAATATCGGCCGTGTCGTATTTTTGCACTAGGTCTCATCCTCCTTTCAGGATTCAAAGGGTTAAATCCATTTGCAATCAATAATAGAAAAATAAAAATGAATTGTGAATGTAAGTAAATTTTAAAGTTACCATAAGAGAAAACAAAAAACTATACCATGTTAAAAACAATCGATCGATACTGATTATTCATTGACTGATAATGCTAAAAAAGAATCGATACTCAGAGCAACTGATCAGTTTTTTTTTTTTCTTCTTTTTGAAAAAGAAATTCGGTCAGAGCTGTTGTAGGTGAAGGCCGTCAAAACAAAAATGTCTACCTTAACTTTTTACTTATTATTCCTCCCCCTCACCATTATTAGCTGTGCAGCAGCAGTATAACCTGTATATTAGAGAATCCCTGATATAAGAGAGATTTTCTTTGGTCCCAAATTAGAGCCCGTGTCTAATCTATATAGAAATTAGAACGGATATACAGGTGAGGTGTGTGTACAGTATAACCCGGATATAAGAGACTTTCTTCTTCGGTCCTGATAACTCTTATATTCGGGCTATAGTAGTAATATTAGAATTATCAGTAAACAGTTCTAAAAAAACAATACAGTTTAACCCAGAAGAGAGTTGTCAGGACCGAAGTCTCTTATATCTGGGTTTCTCTTATATCAGGGTTACACTGTAATTAATTACTACAATAGAACTTTAAAAATAAAAGGTTTAACACTTTGGACCCTGACTAAGCAAAATTAACCAACCAGAACAGTTCTATAAGAGGATCATGGAAGGCCGAAATATCGACCGAGTCGTATTCTAAATTATGTCGCTTGGGCCGATATACCGGCCTCTCGAGGTTAATGTTAAGATTTAACAAGAAAGGAAACACCTTAACTTTTACTTATTGCTCCTCACCATTATTAACGCTACTTACTAGTAGTATTAGCGTTATCAGTACAACTAAGAAACAATAATTATTATACATTAGAGCAGAACTTAAAAAAGGGTCTAATGAGATCTAACAAGGAAGAAAAAGGTTATTTTATATAAAATATATATATATAATAAACTTTTTTTCTGGATTTCTTTCAGTTTTCTAGGAGGTTCCGACATTAAATTCTTCTTCGTGGCAGCCATCTTGGTTTTTATTATTATTATTATTATTATTTTAATAAAGATTCGTTTGTTTCGTGTTTAGTTTTCATAATAAATAATTTCAGCAAATTTTAAATATATATACATATATCAAAATGGGTTGTGAATAAGTCAATTATAGACCCTAGAGAACAAATTTACACCAGGGCTAATAGAATTTTTAAAAAAAATGGTATTTTAATTTTAACTTTCTGTTACACAAAAAAATCCATTTATTTATAACTGAGTTTTCAGTTAAAATTTGAACTTTCTTGTAATTTTTAATCATAAAGTTTAAAATCTTACTTAAAAGCATGCAAAATTGAAACAGAAAATTCAATTATAAATGAACGCAATTTTCTACATTTTCATTAGGTTAAACACGAAAGCCTTTTTACATGAAGCTAACGGAACAGGAATTCATTAAAATGAAGAAATTATGCCTTTTTTTGCTAAATTTCATTTATGTTTGTATCTAAAGTCAACAAAATGTCAAAAGAAAGTACATTTTATAATTTTAATCATTTGTTTAAATATAAAAATTTAAAATTTTCACATAATTATTACAAGAAGAAATGGGCTGTGAGATCGAAATGTGAGTGAGTAGTGTGTGAATTACTGTACTACTGACTGTACTGTTTGCAAATAAATTCATATCAAATCTCAATCAAAGAACAAGAAAATGTCAATAAATATTTGCACATTGTTAAAATAAATGAGTGAAAAATTGTAATATGAAGGAAATTATGGTAAAAAAATAATTAAAAAGGTAAAATAATTTTTAAAATCCTGTTTTAGTCACTGATTTACAAAGGTTAAGTAAAATTAAGTCTAGACACTATTTCCATTTTTTAAACTAAATTATTACTATTTATTTTTAGTCTTTTTTTAAAATTGATTTTTAAAAAGAGATTAATTTGGCAGAAGTGGAATTGAAAATATATCTTTTAATTATCTTTTTAAATTAGTATAAAAGTTGTTTAATTGCCAAAAAAAATCAATTTAATTCAGTTAACGAGCGTGGTGGGTGACTAAAATTTATAACTAAAAAATATTAATTTTTCTTTAAAACATTTTTTCCTATCTTAAAAAATATTAATTTGGGACAAAAAAATTAAGGAATTAAAAGAAATAATCACCATCTTTTTTTCATTTTTGTAACTGACAAATAATAATAATAATAAAAACAAGCCAAGGAAAACAGAAAACACTTTTCAAAAGATATTTGAACATTAAAAATTAAAATATAATTCGAATAAATTAATTTTTTTAAAAGATGATTTGAATTTTTAATGCAACTTTTTTTGACAATTAAAAATTTGGCAAGCAAGAAAAATATCAGAAAAGGTCGTTTAAAAGAGGTCTATTTAAATAAAATGTTACTATATATATAAGACATTTACTGGCATTTATCACAAAATAACGAATGCATGTAAGGTGTTTTCTATTAGGAAAGATTAATTTTTAATTAAATAATTTAAAAAGAATCTGGAACTTGTTTAATTTATATTTAAATTTCGTTAACTGATTTTAAATACTAAAATAAAATTTAACCATGTCAACCACAGCTTTTTACACTGCTAATATTTTTTATCTTAACATTACTATCAAAGAAAAAAAAAAAATAACTAAGATTTTAAGAATTAAACGATACTAGAAATAAATAAAATGCAAGGAAAGAAAATTAGATTAAAATAAATGATCTTTTTTACTAAACTTATTTGCTAAATATTCCTAACTTAGTATTTTGGTTTTTTTTCTTCTAAGATGTTAACAGTCTTTACTTTAGCTGACTCCAAACGATTTTTATTATTGTAAAAAAATCATGAACAATTTGTACAAAACAGCGAAAAAAATAAAAAGCATGTAATAAATGTTTAAATGAGGATTATACAAAAAACATTTGATTATATTATTAATTCGACAATGGCTTCCTCGTACATGACCTTTTTTGTGTGTATGTTTTTCTTGCATAACAAAGAAAGAAAACAATGCAAATAAGTCGATTCAAACGAACTGAAACTAAACAGTAGATAATTCATCTGAATAAAATGAAAAGCTGGTGAACAGGCCATACCAGTTTTTCGTAAAAAGTCATGCTTCTTAGTGGATTGTACGCCATCCTCATTTGTTAGCCATAAAGGATAGATCCAAAATGGCTGATCGCTGTCACGGGTTTGGTTAGGCAATCAATAAACACGGAAAACTAGGAAAATATTTAACAAGAATATTTATTGTTTTCAAACACACCACACACCGTTTTAGGCGATTTAAAGTTGATATTAAGTGTTTAAAACAAAAAAATAACTAGTTTTAAAATTGACATGCCTTAAAAAGGTCACCTTGAGAAATTAACGAAGTTTGCCGAATATGCTTCTTTTTTTTTTTTTTAATCTACTACTACAACATTTGAAAACTTATTATTAAAATTGGTTTTGGTTTAAAATTATCCACAATCATATTAACCTAAACTGTTAAAAACAAGAAAATGTAACATATATCTAGCAATAAGTCCGGTTATTTGTGAATAAATAGCTATAAAACACAGAGTTGCCACCTAGAGCCGTGTGCGCATGATTTCAATGGTAACCATAGATTGAAACAGAAAAAAAAAACATTAGTGTCAGTTAGAATGTTAAAAAAAAGTTACTTTTTTTTTTATTGCTAATATTATTATTTCAATATGTTATTTGAAAATATTTACAAATCTAAACCACTTTCCTACAAAAAGAAAACGAAAAATAAATAAATAGTAATTATTTCAAAAATAAAAACGGTGAACTAACTAATTAAACTCTCTTGTTTCCATTTTAATTATTACACTTAGACTTCTTTTGAAAACTTTTTAAAACTGAAATTTTAATTACAAATGAATAAATAAACCCTTTTCACAGACAAATAAAATGCCCATAACAAAAAAAGATTAAATTCATATTTGAGAATATGAATTTGATAAAATTAATTTTTAGTTAAAAGAAAACATTCAAATTTTGTGTAATAAAATTATTTAAGAACCACGTGTCAGTCAGAATGTTAAAAAAAGTTACTTTTTTTATTATTGCTAATATTATTATTCAATTAAATGTTATTTGAAAATATTTTCAAATCTAAACCATTTTCACACAAAACAAAAAACAAATAACTAATTCAAAAATAAAACTGTGAAAACTGAACTCTCCATATGACACAAACTTCTTTTGAAAACTTTTTAATAACTTAAACTGAATAACTAAAAAAAAACAACTTTCCACTGACAAATAAAATGCTCATAAAAAAAATGATTATTATTAAATTCATATTTGAGAATATGAATTTGATAAAATTTAGTTAACTCTTTGGATCCTCACTTAGCAAAACTAGCCAACCAACAACCAGCCAGGCTGCCGTTCTATTGAGATCGGCCGTGTCGTTTTTATTGCCCTAGGTCACCAGGGCCGACATATCAGCCCATTAGGGTCCAAAAGGGTTAAAAGAGAACGTATTAAAATTTTGTGTAATAATATTCTTTATTTTTATTTCCCATTTTTATTTTTTAATTTAGGATATCCAAAAAATTAAAATATGAAAAATAATTTAAAATTTAAACTTAATTAATTTAAATGTAAATTTTTTTTATTAGATTGTTTGTTTGTTTATGTTTTCAACAATTTTGGGTCATTTAATGTCAAGAACAATTAGTTTTTTTGATAAACATTATTTTTTTGGCCACACTTAGTTGCTTGAATAACACAATATGCACTATTTAACCCATAGCTGGAGTATACGTGGGGGTTCATAATTTTCCCATGGGTATAAGGATTAGAAGAATTTGATAAACCAGAATATTTTGCAATTTAAGAAAAGTAATTAATTCTTTTGGATTAAGGTACTAATCTGTAACTAATTTTTTTTTTACTCCAATTATTAATTGCTGATAATTAATTAATATTTTTTTTAAAAAAGAAAACAGACTCCCTGGGAAATTTTATTTAATAAAGATATTTAATTCAGTAAAGATCTTTATTGATTGATTGATTAATTGTTCAGTTTCTGGCCTATCAACAGCTGGGTGGTCATTTAAGGCCAAGAAAGTGTTGTTGTTTTTTTTCAAGGTTGTAGATATAGGTATTCTACACTTTTGGTAGGTCAGGGTGGGTTTGTGGAGAGTATAATGATCTTTATTAGTGGACTGTTGTCCTCATTTATTTTTTTTATAGGTGTTATTACACTACGTTATGGCCAACTCTTCCTCTGGCCTTCGTCAGGTGGTTAACCGCAACCTCGGATAGGAACTCTGGGTCTTGTAACTGCATCATCCCCAGTAATCACTGCCATCCATAGTTGTTGTCTATCGCACCGCGTTTTGACCAATTAAATCTCTAGTCGGTTTGGATAGGAATCAAAACCGCTACCTTCTACCAAGGCTCACCTGGAACCGGAGAGACTCAACACCTCTATCCGCTGTGCCACAAGAACTATGGATGTCGCGGTTAACCACCTGACAAAGATCAGAGGAAGAATTGGTCAAAACGTAGTGTAATAACACTTATATAAAAAAAAGCTGAGGACAACAGTCTGCTAATATAAATCATTACTGAATTATGAAGCCTCATCTCAATGAATTCCTAAATAAGTATAAAGATATTTAAGTTTTGAAAATTTCTCGTTAAAAATTAAAACAAAGCATATTTGGACTAATACCCTTGGGAAAGGTATGAATCTCCTCATTCCTTGCAGCTATGGATTAAATAGGGCATATTGTGATACTTAAAAAATTGCATGTCGACAAAAAAAAACATTTATGAAAAATGATTGTTCTCAGCATTAAATGACCTGAAATGGTTGATATACCAAAAAAACACAAGCAAACAAAACAAATCATTGTAATTGGTAAATTTAATAATAATAATAAAAAAAGTATGATTGATGATTGGATTGGATTGGTTTGGTTCTGCAGATTTTTTTTCAATATTTTTGATAAAGATTCATCACAACCTAGTTTTTATACCCAAATAATTCATTTGTTATTTTTTGTTTGTTTATTTTATTTATCTGTTTTGTATTTATTTATTTTATTTTTTTAGTTATTGATATTTTAAAGAAAAGTGAAGAAAGAAATTTAACCCATAATCCAAAAACTTTATCTTTACTTTGATCACATCATTGGTATCTTGCCTTGAAAAAAAATACCAAAAAACTACACATATATGGTTTGTTTAATAAGTAGGGCTGTCACACACAATATTCTTGTATTAAATAATATTCCAGTCGTTACTTTCCTCTTTCGCGATTTTACCATTTCTTTTGATTCTGTGGTTATTAGTAGGGGCCCTATATATAACTACAGAATTAAAAGAAACAAGAATATTCTTTAATAAATGAATATTGTCACAGCCCTACTATCAAGTAATGGGAAAATGTCAGGTGAAACATTAAGTATGATTTCATCAAACTGCTACTTCATGGTGAAATACATGTACATATAGTCTACAAAATGTTTTACTGACTACCTCCTCACATTCTAGGTTTGAGCGCTGCGGTATTGGTTTTGGGACTTGTCTGATCAGGTTTACCGATCACAAGATGCAGGGAAACAAAGAACAATGTTATGCCACCAAATTTTGTGTTAAACTTAAGAAAACCAAACAAGAAGCTTATAGAATGTTAAATGAGGCCTATGTAGATGAACAGAGGAGTCAAGCAAGTTTCTATTGGTGGTTTAACAGATTTTCTGAAGGAAATGAACAGGTTGAGGATGAATCCAGATCAAGCAAGAAAACATTGAGGAAGTGCGAAAATTAGTGATGCAAGACTGTCGGATAACTGTGAGGATGATATCTGAAGCTGTTAGTATTAGTATTGGCACAGTGAATCTCCACAAAGTCATTATTATTGAGCATACGCTGGTGACCACCCTCATAGTTTGTATAAAGGGTTAAGTTCGAAATTCTGTCTTTCCCCATTACGACAAGAAGGTTCTCAAGTTCGATCACTTGAAGATTGCACATGTGCATGGCCGATCTAACCATGCCACTGTCTTCTGTACCATTATTGTTAACGCAATACATGTTATAAAACCTACCATTGAGTTTCTGTTTTCATTGTGGCTGACCAAGCCATAACAATTATAAAATAAAATTTACTGAGAACATGTATATTGACATTGATTGTTATAAAAATATATATGTTAGCACACTACTACTGAATAATTTGAAACCCTAAGTCTGCACACAGTTAGCAAAAGGTTGCCGACCCCCGCGTTAAAAAATAGATAAATAATCCAGCGATATTTTGTTTTTCCAAATTTTCACAAGTCTAAAAAGATAAATCAATGAATTTGACCAGCAAAAAACAAAAGCCAGTGGCATAGAAACTTTTTTTTTTACCGCCCAGATTTGCCACCTCTTCTCTGGCCGTTGATAATCCATTTACATTCAAAATTCAAAAAAGCCATGAAAATATTTATTTTCATTTCATGGAACTACAATCAAGGATCTAATTTTAGATTGCTGCTGCTGCTGCTATCAGACCTAGACTTTCATCTTACAGGACTCATACAGTTGTCGCCATCAAAGAAACCAGTTTTTTTTTAAAACAAAAAACGTATACAGTAATGATCTTTATTAGCAGACTGTTGTCATCTTGGATTAGATATTATTACACTATGTTTCGGCCAACTGTACCTCTGGCCTTTGTCAGGTGGTTAACCGCAACCTCAGATATCTGAGGTCGTGGTTAACCACCTGACGAAGGCCAGAGGAAGAGTTGGCTGAAATGTAGTGTAATAACACCTATAAAAAGATGAGGACAACAGACCACTAATAAAGATCATTACTGAATTATAAAGCCTCATCTCAATAAATTTCTAAATAAATATAATTACTACAGCCCGCTAATAAAGATCATTACTGAATTATAAAGCCTCATCTCAATAAATTCCTAAATAATATAAAAAACGTATATTTCAAATTATTAAAAAAGAAAATTGTTAAATTAACTGGTTCTTTTTATTTTATTTTTTACTTTTTTCTGTTTTTACCCTACTGACAAAAGGACATTTTTATGGCAAAGTATATATTAAATAACTTCTATATATCTATAAAAGTGAAACTGTCTGTTCGT
The DNA here is from genome assembly GCA_036873565.1 of Xipholeptos notoides. Classification (NCBI taxonomy): domain Eukaryota; kingdom Metazoa; phylum Mollusca; class Cephalopoda; family Idiosepiidae; genus Xipholeptos; species Xipholeptos notoides. The sequence goes on along the minus strand of JAYKTE010148156.1, from coordinate 2,177 downwards.
GTGTGTACATTTCCCTACCAAACTTCTCCGTCAATTTTCGGCCTACAGACTTGAGATTTGACAGTAGGGGGTTCAGACAGGGGTAAACTTTTTAATTGGTTTTGGCCCAGATATTTACCTGGTAAGAGGTCAAAGTTCAAAGATTTGACCTTTGCGCTTCCTACCAAACTACTCTGCCAATTTTGAGCCTAAACACTTGAAATTTTAGATATAGGTTACTTGGACCTGGCGAAAACTTTTTAGTTCGTTTTGAGCCAGAAAAAATAACTGATAAGGGGTCAAAGTTGAAGAAAAAAAAACAACTCTGGGTCTAAACTTTGAAATTTCACATAAAGCTTAAGATATGGGGTAAGCTTTTTAATCAGTTTTTGAACGGAAATTTAGCTTGTAAGGGGTCACAGGTTAAAGCACCCGGACAACTCTGGGTTAATCTGGTAGTTCTGAATAAACTGCGACTTCTGGACACAAAATGCTGGTGGAAAACTATAATTTAATTAAAGCCCTACTAACCACAAATTTTTGTTTTGCACTTTCAGGAATTGATGAAATCGAGCTTAAGAAAAGGGAAATAAACATGGACACCGGCTGTAAATACTGCTATTTGATTGGCTGATAAAATTTACTTAAATTAGAAAAAATAAGAAAAGAAATAATAATTGTTTTTTTCCTTATTTAATTTTAAAATAATTTTGTTATTTAATAAAAGAGCATTTAATAAAAAAAAAATATTGTTTTATCTTAATTTTTGAGTTCTTTTACTATAATTACGTCAATTTCAATATTGTTTCATTTTAATTTTTAAAGTGTTATACAATAATGACGTCAATTTCATTAGCCAATCAAATTACAGTATTTACAGCCGGTGTCGGTGTCCATGTTTATTTTCCTTTTCTTAAGCCCGATTTCATCGATTCCTGAAAGTGCAAAAGGGCCAATTTTTCTTCTCCACCCATCCAGTCCAGTCTGTGTTTCATGTTTTTAAAAATTACTAAAAAGAAGAGAATAATTACGATTCGTGTAAAAGTTAGACTGAATGTCCCCCCCTTTTTTTTTTACGCCATTACAAACAAACATGGCCACTCAGAGTTATAACATTAACAATAATCTTATTTGACTTTGTTTTAACAAGGAAAGCGTTGTAAAAATTAAGTATGGCGTCGTTAATTTTTACTCCTGGTAGTAAAGGAAAAGTTATGGTCAAGTCGCGTTAGAGACACCGGTTCCCACCAGATCACCGAAGTTAAACAACGTTGAGCCTGGTCAATACTTAGATGGGTGACCAGTTATGAATACCAGGTACTGTATATTGCGCCGGGACGTGGAATACCCAGGTTAATGTATGTTAAGCCACTACTGGGCAGATGCACCCTTAGTCTTTGGTAAGACAGGCATCTAGGAGAAGGAACACTGAAGTAAATCCTGAGGTAGGTCTGCTGTGTCTGTTGTTCATGTAGTCCGCGGCAATTACTTGCACTCAGTTCCATGAAATGTGGATTGTGCTACACAAGCCTTTTCGCCACTATAAAGAGATTTCTGTAGGTTGTCTGACAATCATACATAGTTTGATGACACTTTCCATAGTCTCTTGAGACGGACAGATGCCATCAATCACCATCAAGGAAAAATATTATTTAGATAAAGAACAATAGTTTTCTTTTGGAAATATAGTTGTAAAAATAAAGCTGGTGTTGTTTTTACTCCTGGTAGCAAGGAAAAATATTATTTAGGTAAAGAAAGAACAATAATTTTATTTTGGAAATATGATCCAAACAAAGGCAATGTATTTTTCACAATTTGGAATACAAAAAATAAAAAGGAAGTACTTAAGTTAGGGTTTTGTGTTTTCCCAAAACGGTTGGAATATTTTCCCTTCATAAGGCAAAAGAAGCGTAATAATGTTCCTGTGTTACTATTATTCAAGAAAGATTATTTTCTTTGTTTTTTGTTCTAGATTAGAGAGCTTTTTCTTTTTTTTAGTTTAAACAGAATATGTTTGATTCAATCATAATTTAAATGTGGTTGCTTATGCTTTGTTTGTTTGTTTGTTTTTGTTTTACGGCATATCAACCACTTTAGGTCATTTAATGCCGAGAACAATCATTTTGGTAAACGCTAGTTTTTGTACACACAGTCTTTTTAATGACACAAATTACACTATTTGACCCATAGCTGGAGGG